>VUJU01005323.1:322-14230 GCA_009835225.1 Aphis craccivora
AGTTTGAAATTGGAGCATTATTTCGACTAGTTATGCTGTACACAGACACAAAAAAAAAAAACACACATCATTGTAAAATCAATACATTCTTCACTTCGTTCAGAATCTAAAACACTAATGTTTGAAACTTACAATAAAAACAGATGTAGAATTATTTTCAAATTGACCTGTTTCAGCACTTAATTCTGCTAAATGCACAATATTTGCAATTAATGACAAACACCAACTTGGATGTAAACAATGAAATATTTCATCACATTGATTTTGATCATTTAATAACTGCATTATTTTCTCCAGTAGGTTAACAGAATTAAATGTTTCAATGATCTAAAATATATTTTTGAATAAAATCATTATGATCTTTTAAGAACTACTTAAAATAATATAATTATTAAATAAAACATAAAAATACTCACTTTAGATGAGAGAGATATTAATTGCTCTACTAATAAGGGTATAGAATAAATTTTTATAACAAACAGTTGAAAAATATTTGTAGAAAAGTTGCTCAGAACCAAACATCTCCAGCAAATAGTCATTATAGCTGTCATTGCCACAGGTTTCAATAAGATTTTAATGCCCAATAAACCAGTAATTAGCAATGTCTAAACAGAAATTTGGTAATAAATTTGCTACAATTAAAATATTTTATTATTTGAATACCTGCATAGTGTTAAACACATTTTTATTCAATAAGTGTGCTATCAAGTTTTCAGTTAAACGCTCTAATCCAGGTTTTAATCCTTGTAAAGAACTATTTGAATGTATGGCGCACCATCTTGAAGTTGATGTAAAAGATACAATCATATGAAGTAAAGTGTGTAAAAAAGAAGAATCATCCAATGATTTTGGCTGAAGTTTAGTAAGATAACTAAGACAAATAGACAAAATTTCTTTGACATGATTTATCCAGTTAACTGCATGCTCACTAGTCAAAGCTACCGATATGTAGCTACGTTTGATTGTATCACATTCTAGACTAAAAATTATATACCTAGAATGTTAAAAAAAAAAGGGAAAAAATATATAAAACTACAGGTCAGTTAATAACTATAAACAATATGATGAGATGTTACTATAAGTAGAAGTTAAAAGAAATTAAAAATGAATTCAGTTTTAAGATATACATGTACATAATTTCAATTAAGCTATACATTTTAGGAAAGAAATATGAATCATAGAATCAAATTGTATGAATGATAACTCCAATAACTAATATAAGTTAAATATATGTATCTGACCTGCAGAGTTTTTCAAATCTTTGTCTATCTCGCTTTTCGTCCCAATAAGTTAAAAATTTTTTCACAGATAAATAAACAGTAATAGCAGGTTTCAAATCATTGATATTCTCAAAAGTTTCATCAAATTGTTGCCTATAAACATATAAAAATCATATAGTATATACCTAATAATAGGTTATTGTCATATACTAATGATCCAATATTAAAACTGACAGTATTAAGTATCGAGTGCGCTTGCGAACTAGCCATCCTCTGACCAAAGATTGGACAAGAATAATTGATTGTTCACGTTTACGATCATTTGCTCTTTCTATTCGTGCAGCTCTTGTTTGTTCAATAAACTGCGTTTTAGAATCACCAAACATCATTCTGGTTAAATAAAGGCACAAAATACATTATATAGTTAATTATTTATGCAATTGACTTTGATAAATAACTTACTTAGTTACTTAATTGGATATAATATTATATGCTCATACTTTATTTCAAAACATTGTACTCAAGTTAATCCTCGAGTAAGTCATAATCATAGGTATGAAAGTATCGGTATGATTGTATGATACTATTAATTATGATATAAACTGTGAAGTTGGGTGACCAAATTGCAAATTTAGGTAACTTTTTTTCGTACGCCTATAAATGCTTCTGCCTAGTGCCCTAGGTTTGTTCTTTGGCCCTAGTGAATAGTGATAATAGAATACTATGTATGCTCGGTTGCATTCCAATCTAATATACAATATATATATCAGGTGCTTATGAAATTTAACCACAAGATAGCGTCGTAATTTCCCGTTGTCTATAATGCTCCATATTTGACCGGAACGAACCCATGTCCAGGTGATCAGATTTTCAGATGATTTTCCGTATGGCGTACGGCCACAGATACGACGTGTATCGCGGTATCCACAATGCATTTTTTTTGGCGGTGTTCCGGAAGGGCACTTCCCCAATATATTTTTAGAGCCTGTAAAATGTATTAACTATCCGCCGAGACTATTTACGTACCTACGCACAAAATGGTAATCGGTAAAAAACGACATGGAAAAAAACGTCAAAAATATTTTTTTTTTATCTAAAATTCACAATTATTGTTTTTAAGTTTAATAATAAAATGATGACACAATATTATTATAAACAAGAAAAATGTCAAATAAAAATTATAAATAATAGTATTGAAAAAAAAAACAAGTATAGGCTTTAGAATAGTAAGTATAATATCATTATGATATAGCTGTTATATATAAAAAAAATATATCAATATCGTATAGTATTAAGTATGTATTATGCTATTATAGCATTAAGTCAAAAATATTTTTTTTATCTAAAAATCACAATTATTTATCACAAGTATAGAATAGCAGTTATATAAAAAAAAACAAATTATAACAGTATCGTATAGTACCTATATGCTATATAGCCTTTAAAAAATTTGGGATAGGTATATCTTTCTCAATTTGCATATTCTTCACACATATTTTTCAATTTATTTTGTAACTGCATAAATCTTCGGTTTCTTTTTTTTTGGTAATGTCCCCAACACACTTTGAGGCAATTTTGTTTCGTCATTTGCCACCTCCAGATGGATTTTCGTTATTAATACCCATATACTAGGATGACAATGTCCCACTAACTTTGAAAATCTATTATTCTATCCATCGGTTTCATTATTAGTCCGATTACCGCGTCGTTTAATGTTATATTTTATACATTCCATACGTGAAGTGAAAATAAGGGTGGACAATTCCGCAAGCGTATGCAATTATCTTGTGTCGAATTAATTCTTCTGAATGTTCCGGTCACATAAGTTTTGTCGAAATACTCTAATATAGCTGAACCATTGTCTGGCATAATACTTTTTAAGTATACCATTCCTTCAGCTAGGTACCTACATCACATAATGGTAAAAATGCTAATACATCCAATTGTTGGCAAAATATAGAAAAATCTTCGTCTGATTTATAATCATTTATTAATCCCATTTTTTGAAGTTGACGATGTGTTGCTTGAGTTAGGTGATAAAAACAACCATTGACTTCTACTCGTTCGCCTATAACTATTTTTATTGCATTGATAACTGCTTTTTCAAAGTCTACATGTACGTACATCGGGTTAAGAAATTCGTTTATTGACGTTACGTGGGACGAAGACGGGTTCGCGAGTGTGAAATCGGAATGAATGTCTTTCGAGGCAAATTCCCGGTTATAGCCAGCAATACTCACATTCACGTGTATAGAAAGTATGGGCGATTGAGTAACACATTCAACTCCGCCATAGACAATTACTACTGGAATACTGGATTATAGCTACGACTATTCGTATAGAAGTCCACCGAAGGTAATTCAGTTTCATCGGTCTTTACAACTATCTATAGGCTATGTCATTGTTTTAATTTTCTATACGCAGTCGATCATGGCGTAAGTATATAGTCTGTGGAGTGTGGATTGTGACGATCCGGATTGATCGCACATTCGCACCATGAATAAATGCGGACAGTGCAGTAATGTAGGTAGTAGGTACCTATGCGGCTATGTCCATTACAGCCGGTTAGGTGACAGTGGTTGAGACTTGTGAGAGTTGTGACTTTCCACTAATGCCACTTGCGATATACGGACGTCGGACACGCACAATTCGGGAATAAAAGACAAATAAAACATAAATATTATTACAAATTTTAGAATATATTATGCTCAAATCTATAAATAAAACACAAAACCAATAAACGCAATAACTCATAAAAAAAACTAATAAATAATGTAAAAATCCACTATTTAAAAGAAAGAATACAGATGATACAATACGTCTAAAGTTAAAACTTAAAACAACTGACAAATTGGTAAATTGAACATTTTATTATAAACATTTGAGTGTAAGTAGGTATAGGTACTTAAAATAAAATTTATAAAATTAGAATTTTTTTTTTTTTGAAATTATAATTATTATTAGTTACTATAGTTATAATTTTTTTCGTATGCTACGAGTATACATAAGCAAATTATTTAGAACACTTGGTCTAAAAGAATGCAAGTATTCTAATTACCAATATTCAAATTTGAATATCATTCTAGCTTTAAGTAACATTAGTTGTAAAGATATAATATCTTCATAAATAATTTTTCGGATACCTAGAAAAATTTTCTTGTTTTTCCTAGTATTCAGAATATGTTAAAAAAAAATTTTAAATGACAAAAGTATACCGATAAGCGTATTGCGGCCCTCCGCTCTCGAGACCTGGAAAATCAAATACTATGAGTGAAACTCTAACCCTAGTCAAACCTATACTTTTTGCTGTTCAACTATAGGTCATATATGTTTATTATAGGATGTGGATAAGTTTCAAGGTGCTATACTGTATTTCCTGTGTTTAGGACGTTTGGTTGCACTTGCAAGTTGCATTTATTTACAAATTTACAAATGGTTGGCGCCTGCAGATTTATTGGAATGCAATTAAGTGTGCAAGGTTTTTTATCACTTGTACGAAAAACAGGTTACTCAACTTCACAACTATCAACAATTGAACAAACAAACCGATTTTAACACTTTTATTAAAAATTTACTTAGGTATTTAAAATTATTTATTTAATTCATTATGCGCATTTTACATTATAAATTAACAATTTAAAATGTTAAAATTGTGAGTGCAATATTATTCCACTCATAACATATTATATTTTAAAATATAAAAAATTATTATCATTTTTACGATAAAAATAAAATAAATATTTATAATATTTTTTAATCATTGAAGTGTACCGATTATGTTGGTAATGGTATTTAGGTTATGTTAACGCTTATTATAATGTTATCAATTTTAGAATAATAATATAATATTGAACGTTTTTAAAGAAAGTTTTACTTATTAGTTATATGTAATTTTTTACAGTTTTATTGTAATAAGAGTTTAAAGTTATTACTGTTATTTTGCTACCAAAAACGGTTAATCATGGAAACCTATGATGTTATTGTTAACCAGCCTGTTGTCATAGACAATGTAAGTCCTCATCATCACTATATGATTTATACTTTATATTTTATGACCATGAAAGCATGAACATTTTATTAATTATCTTTATACCTACGTATTTTTCGTATAGGTAACAGAAAACGTATTATTATCGTGCTTCGCCTGTGAATTAACTGAAGTTCTTTGAAATATTTTATCTTTGCACGATTTATGTTAACCTTATTTTATTAAAAATAGGTAGTAACTGTAGGAAATTATTCAATATTAAATTTGTACTTCCATATTTGTGTAAATGCTTTTTGTAATTATCTAATATTATTTTAATTACTACCAATTACGTTTAAGCTTATTAACATACAAATATATACCTATATAACATAAAACTATACTTGAACATAAACCATAAGACTACATTTTAACATTAAGTATAATATATGTAATTTATTCCCAAAGAACTAAATTTAAAATATATTTTATTACCTATTAGATATGTCAAATATTGTTAAGTATTCTGTAGTCAGTAGTCTGACATTATACCTATCAAGTATCAAGATTAAATTAGTTTTGGAAACTTGGGAATTTTTTAGAATAAACCATCAACTAAATAAAGATTATAGGTATAAATATACAATATACCATTTATTAAATTTTAAAGTTTCTACAATTATATCTTCTGTTTAAAGTACATAGTATATAACTATATATAACTTCTCATTGTTTCTAGATTAGAATTATTCTAGGTACTGTAAATAAGTGTTTTAAGTTTTTCTGTATTAAATAACTTTATAAATTTAATATTCAAAATATTTTTGTTCTAAGTCTTATTTCAAAATTTTTATTTAATAACATTAATATAAAGTTATTTTTTTATTTGTGTGGATATTTAACATGCTCATATTATTATGTATAACAAACTTATAAACAATTCTTTTTATTAATTTTTTATTTACATGTTAATTAAAACTAAAATTACTCTTGATTAATCGAGTTTTAATTTCTATAAAGTTTTAAAGGCTTACTAAAGTTATAAACTAATTTTTTTAATTATTTGTACTTATAAATTATATTTTTGTAGGGATCAGGTGCCATTAAAGCTGGATTTGCTGGGGAGCAAACACCAAAATGTTGTTTTCCAAATTAGTATGTATTAATACAAGATAATGTTATAATATTACACACATTAGTGTATAATGTGTATACATATATAAATAAACTATTGTTTCATAGTATTGGACGACCAAAGCATGTTAGAGTTATGGCTGGTGCTTTAGAAGGAGATACATTTATTGGACCAAAAGCAGAAGAACATCGTGGTTTGCTATATATCAAATATCCTATAGAACATGGTATTGTAACTGATTGGAATGATATGGAGAGAATATGGCAATATATTTATGGTAGTGATCAACTTCAAACATTTTCTGAAGAACATCCTGTACTGTTAACTGAAGCTCCTCTAAATCCCCGACGAAATCGTGAAAAAGCTGCAGAAATATTTTTTGAAACTTTTAATGTTCCTGCATTTTATGTGTCAATTCAAGCAGTTCTTAGTTTGTATATAATAGTAAATGTTAAAAAAAATAATAAATATTACATTTTTTTTTTTTTATTTACAGATATGCTACTGGTCGTACTACTGGAGTTGTTTTAGATTCTGGCGATGGAATTACTCACACTGTTCCAATTTATGAAGGTTTTGCTATGAAACATGGTATTATTCGATTAGATTTAGCTGGCAGAGATATATCACGTTATCTTAAGTAATTTTACTTATATAATTAAAATTAAAAAATATATTTATATTACATTTTAATTTTATATTTTCTTATACTTAGGTTATTATTAAGAAAAGAAGGTTTGAATTTTTCAACATCTGCAGAATTTGAAGTAGTTAGAGCAATTAAAGAAAAAGCTTGTTATGTAGCTCTAAGTCCAGTTAAAGAAGAATCCTCTGATAGTAATGTGTATCAATATATGCTACCTGATGGTAACAAAGTTGATGTAAGTCTATACTTATTAATTAAAATTAATTTTTGTTCATATTTTATTTACCTGATTTTCTTTTAATTACTTTGATTTATGAAACTAGTTATTCATTTACTTATGTTTTTTGTCAATAATTTACATACCTATTATATTATATAAATGAGTAAGATTGCTATTTATTATAATAGATTAAAATATGTAAATTGTATATGCAATTTATAATGAATATTAAACTAAATTAAGTTATAAAGGTATACAATTAAAAAAAATAATTAAAATAGTGAATGTTATATTTTACAATTTGGCAATTAATGTATAACATTTAATACAATTTGATGAAAATACAATACAATACTTAAATTAAGATAAAAATAAGTGAAGATAATTTTAACATCTATCAATTATATACTAATTATTTATATTTATAAAATGCTATTATATTATATTTAACTGAATTTACTTTATTGTTTGTTTTTATAAGATTGGCCCGGCTCGTTTCCGTGCTCCAGAAGTGTTATTCCATCCAGATTTAATTGGGGAAGAATGTGAAGGATTACATGAAGCATTAGTATATTCAATACAAAAATCAGATTTAGATGTACGGAAAAAATTATATCAAAGTATTGTACTAGCTGGAGGTTCAACTTTATTATCTGTGAGTGAAAAAAAAAAATGTAAATCAAATGGTATTTTATGGACTGTAATTTTTTTTCAGGGATTTGGTGATAGATTATTATCAGAAATTAAGAAACTAGCACCTAAGAATATGAAATTAAAGGTAAACTAACTCAAAACTCTTAAATCAATACAATAAATTATTATATATTATTATTTTATCTTATTTTACCTTTTATTATTGAGTACATTGATAGTTAATTATTTATACATACACAACAGTAACACATTAACAATATATTTTATGAACAGTATCATAGTTTATTACTTATTACTACTAATTTTATTATTATGGTTGTTAGTTATGGGTTTTGTTGAGACATTACCTAATTTGTGGTCAATGGTACAGGACTATAGAGAGGAAATACAAGTGTAATAATAATATATTATATATTTTTATTCTATTTGTTATTTAGTACACATAGATTTTGTTTGTTTGAATGTATATATAAGTACTAGCCAGTAGGAGATGTTAGATGTGAATGATTGCTAAAACAGATTACTGATACTAGAAAAGGGATTTGTGTATTATATTAAATTAACTAAAAAACTACTTTTGAAATCAACAGTTTTAGAAAATTATTGTATGTGTTCAAGATAATATGTGACTCATAATGTTATATAAAACGCAAGCCTAATGTTGTTATAATATAGTTCAAGGCTCAGTAATAATTTGAGTAATTTGACGTATGTTTATTATCTAGATAAATGTGTGCAAATTGAGTCAAAGTTATCAAATCCCATTATACTAGTCGTTTATTAATTTATCTATTTTTCGCTCGTATTATCTTGTATAGAAATATTTTAATATATTGATATAAAAAAGTTTATGTTTTGAAAACGTTCTGTATAATATAAAACTGTTACTTGTTAATTCAACATCCTTTGTTTATAACCGAAATAGTTCAAATAGCTCACATAAATTGACTTAAATTATTATTTTTTTTTTTTAAGATTTTGGCGCCCCAAGAACGTTTGTACACGACGTGGATTGGAGGTTCAATTCTGGCGTCATTAGGCACATTCCGCCGAATGTGGGTGTCGAAACGAGAATTTTTCGAAGAAGGCTCACGAGTGATACACAGAAAGACTATGTAATCGCTGTCGCTGACCGCTCACTTTCCCATTTACGACCCTTTCGGTCAAGCGTCACGTCACACTAGGTACATGGTCACAATTACCTTACGTAAATCAATTATCATTTATATCATCTTTTCAAACAACGTCTCGTATAACAGAAAAGTATACTATTCCACGTGAACAGTGTTTCATACTCAAACCTGTGGTTTTTTTTAACATGGTTTAGCTCGACTTTTTTTAGTCATCCTTATTCGCGCGACTCCCTAACACCAATAAAGAAGCTCTTGTACAAATACTCATTTTTTGTCATCTGCAAATTTGTTTTCTTTATATTTTTTATTATTACTATTTGTTTTGCTAATCGATTTGTATTTAATAACGATTATATATATTCATATATATTATTGTAGAATTAATCTCCTTTTTTATGATATTTTAAATACTTCACTTCTGTATAAATAAATATGGTATAGACAAGAGTCTATCGTATTAAGAGTAATTTTTAATTTACCTATGAATATTTTATTGTTCTGCAAAATTAATTTAATATATCGACGACGTCACCGCAATCTTAATAGTTAAGCGGGATCGGTTAATATCGTCTGTAAATATAATATAATTACTAAATTAAATTAATTTATTTTTGCTATTGAAATAAAAAACAATGTTTATTAAAAATCTTCGTTACTATATTATGTTTATGTAAAAATACCAACACTAACTACATATAATGTTATTTAGTCGAATCTTCGCTGCCACAATTTGATTGACAAGATTGGTATTCATTTGCCAAAAATAAATAAAGATATTTAACAAACAAACAAAATTTGCATTTACAAATTATTTTTTTATTTTAACGAATCCATCCCGTTTCCGCTCAACTCTTGAACATTATCATAATCCAATGGGTAACTATGATTATGTATATAATGAAAAACTTCTAAAAATAGATTCTATCGTAAGGTTAGGTATTAAAAAAAAATGATAGGTATGCGTGATTTTGAATTTTTAGACTCTAAGCAGATTGATAAATAAATTGATTTTACAATGATCTACTTTTTCTTGTTTTCTCATCACTTTTTGAAACAGTAAAAATGGTTAAAAAATCTTGCCTTAATAATCATAAAAGCAGTGCTCGACTTGGGCGGGAATGCAAGGAAACTCAGCTCCTATACTAGCTTTTGATCTTAATTAGCGTTACTAATTTATACTACATTTTCCTAAAAGAACGCACGGTTACGTACTACCATTGAGTATAGATAGTATATCTATACTCAATGGTACTACGCAATATAAAATATAAATGACAACGAAAATTTTTATCTAATTTAAATTTGAATATGCGAATTCAATTTTTACCACGAATTAAGATATACAGGAGATATTATATAGGAGATATTTTTTTTTCGATTAATAAGTACTCAATCTATAAAATTAGTTTTACCACAAGAATAATATAATTATGGGCTATAGAATAAAATATATTATATGACATGAAAACACTATTTAATTTCTCGAAGTCTATGGATATAGATATTCTTATCTTTCTCTGATGAAGTATGTTGCCCAAAAAGAATAAATAAAGATATTGATGCTTCTTACATGTCTTTATGGACTTTATTTGGGTCTTCAGTTTTAGTAGTTTTACACATTGAATTTTGTCTTTTTCTTTCAACATTATTTGACCAGTTCAAATTATCAAAGTTATTTTTTAAAAATATAAAAATTGCATCTTGTATAAATATTTATTAAATTATACATTTTTAATATAGGTTTTTGTTGTTAACTTATAATTAACATACTGATATAAAGTTATTATTATTTATTTGGTATTAAAAATGTATTAGGTACCTATATAAAATATATTAGTTTTATTGATAAATTTTATTTTGTTATGTACTTATACGTTTTTTAATTGAATTTCTTACCAATAGGCCATAATAGTTTTTTAATTTAATATAACTAGGAAAGAGTTAAAAGTTTGAAGTGATTAAAAGTGTAAACATATTAACTCTTAGTCAAAAATAATAATATATTAGGAGTTATTAATTTTAAAATCTGATAGTAGTAATTAGGGGGGTGTGGGGGGTGAAGCCCCCTCACAAGTTAAGTTTTCAATAAATGGTCAGTTGGAACGCTGTTTTTTTAATTCCTATTGGGTTCCCATTCTTTCAATTTACCAATTTGAGCACTGCAAAAAAGTAAACCGTAGGTATAAGTTGCAAAGTAATCGAAAAAAAAATTCCCAAAGCTATACCTAACTGTTGGGATACACCTGTCAAAAATAATAATGAACAGTAATAAAACAATATAAAATTTGAATGAGAGTTATTATAATATTATTTTGATTACACGATCCGATTACGGATTTAATAAAAAATAATTATGACTAGGACTACCCCAGTCCTAGTTTAATGCTCTAAAAAATCTCAAAAAGTGCAAAAAAAGGACTAAAAAAAATAAAAAATGCGTTTAAGTTATATTTTTATAGCTTAAATATTGAAAAACATTTTTTATATATTATTTTTTGTTTTTAAAGTATTATTACTATAGTATTTGTTACTTGTTTAGTTCTGGACGTACTAATTGGTTACTAATTCAGTAATACTTAAAGACCTAGATATACCTACTTACAAAATAAACAAATCATATCAATTATTGTCGTTTTTTTTTCTCTGAAACGTTTTTAAATGTATAATTTACAACTTCCTTCCTTCCGGATTCGTAGAATAGATTCGCGTCATTACTCTCTGAATCGTATTTACAAATGGTAGTTTGAGTCATTTACTATGCAGAGATAAAAAAAAAAAAAAACGAACATAATAATTTATCGTACACCGCACAAATTACATGAATGAGCGGCGCCACGTGAAAATGAATCACACATTCACACAGCAATAATATATATATTATAATATCTTATGTGTACATCGCAGATGAATCATACACTAAATAGGTACTTACCGCCGTCGTCTCCTCGTGTTTTCGGGTGAATAAACCGTGCGTTTAACATGTTCGGCGGACTAAATATAATATATAACATACATGGAATTAAAAAGATCTGAATATATTTTATTCTTCTTTACGAAAATTTCTTATTGGCATAAATTAAATATAAATCATTACCTACCAAACATCATTGTATGGATTTTTCGGTATTTTATTACTACAATATCAAAGTTTGGCAAACTATTTTTTTAAAACTAGTTTGAGTTAAATTATTATCCTAAGACGAGAAAAAAAATAATTGACATTTCGTCCCCGATAAAGACGGGACATTTGATCCCTGGCCCTTGGGGGGTATTTTGATAATAGAACGTTTGGTTCTATCCGATTTTTAAAATTATTATGTGTATTAATGTTTTCAAAAATAATAAATGTTTTCAAATTCAAATTCATTATTGCATTATAAATTTAATTAACATATTAATTTTTATGAACAATTTAATATTTAAATGACTTTAATGTAAATAATAATATTGGAAAAAAATTTCTACTGATTATTGTGGTGTTTTGAACGTGACGTGACGACAGCGGCGTATTGTGTATAATGTATGATTCATACATCATGTACTGTACACACTACACATATACGATATTATTATTTATTGTTGCTGTTGTGTGATTCATTCTCTCCGGCTCCGTGTGTTCATGCAATTTGTACGGTGTAGAATCGTGTTTTTTTTTTTATCGCCGTCGCATAGTATACGTATACAACTGATGCTTGACAGTGCAAGGTACGATACAGTGAGTAACGCGAATCCGTTTTAGTAATCCGGAATGTAGGAAGTCGTAAATTATTCATTTAAAAAAGTTTCTAGAGGAAAACCTAAAAATAATTGATACAATGCGGTTTGTTTGTATTGTGTGTAGGTACCCAGACATTTGTCAATAGGTATATGATTAGTTTTATGTTTAATGAAACTGACTAAAACATTAAAATAACGATTAACGACTAATGTCTTAAGCGTTAAAGCTAAATGTATAAAAAACAATAATGGATTAAAATTATTTGTCAACATTATAATATTATAGCTAATAATCAATGGCGTAGCCAGGAATTACCCAAGGGGGGGGGGGTTTAATGACCATTTTTTTTGCTCACCTCTAAAATATATATTGTCCAGGAGCGGTAAAACGGTTATGGTCGAATTGCACTTATTTTAGTCGAATTGCATTTGAGTTGAAAAAAAGTAATGGTAGAATTGCACTTGAGCTCAAAAAAAGTATTTCCGCAAAAATAGCATGCATTTAATGTGGTTAAACGTTTAGAAAACACAGCTCATTTCTTTTCCCACTTAGGTACAGGCTTAGAACTGACAATGATTTTAATCATTGGCGTGGTTAAAATGATAGTTTTATACATACATTATGTTATAAATACTTATAATGTTATAAATACCTATATTTTTTAAATTTTTAATCATCAAATATAATTATTGTCATTCTTACATTTTTTTTTTCATTTCGATCACTTTTTTGTAGTTATAAACTAATAATAAATATTAATTAAAAATGTTAGCTTAGTAATTTGCTTTGAGCATAAAAGTTAATATATTTTTATATCATTTATTTTGTCTGGTACCGTGTAGTTGAAGATCTTACATTTTTTGCTAAATTCTCGTTATTACATATTAGTTATTAATAAGTTATTATGTATGTTATGTATAATAAATACAGGTATATATAAAAACATAAGTTATTAAGGTATACATACAGACTCTAACCATCAACAATACACAATTTAGTCAATTGAACCGTCGAGACACGGTTCAGTCTATTGCACGGACCTAACACCAAAATATAATATCACTCGGTTAACAATATTCTTCGTGAACGGTCCAGACACGGTTCAGTGGATCGAACGGACCTAACACCAAAATATAATTTCAGTCGGTTAATAATTTAATTTGTGAACGGTCCAGGCACGGTTCAGTCGATTGAACGGACCAGACACCAAACAAA
>VUJU01005325.1:0-14216 GCA_009835225.1 Aphis craccivora
TACATGTTATTTTGACAATAAGTGGAGTTAGAATAACCTATAATTGGTTGTGTAATGGTAAAACATTTATAGATGTAAAATTAACTCCAAAATAATTAAAAATTACTCCCTTTAAAAGAACTTATTTTGACTTATACGTCCGATGTAGTATCAACGCCAAGCTTCTAGTGAGTGAAAACCTACACGCCATTTTAGTTATTTTAACACCAATTCGTGCTAAATTAAATAATTTTTTCTATATGTGTAGGTATAAACAGATTTTTAATTTGTAATTTTCGAGATTTCGACGAATTTTGTCATAATATTTAATTTAAATAGGTACTTATTAAAAAATATTGTGACTATAAATTTCTGATATTTTTTAACCAGAAAACTTACTACTTGTAAAGAACCTATTTTATTAAATTTAAAAATATTTTTAACCATGTATAAATGTTTTATCAATATACAAGAACAGCTAAAATGATCAAAAATTAATATTGTTTATAAATAGCTCAAAAAACGTAAAAATGTTTTAAAAATTATACCATATGGAGAAAATAACTATACAAAAAAAAATGGTTTAAGTTGTAAAAACTCTATTTAGTCAAATACTGGTTTAGTATGCAAATTTTTGTTTTTGTTTAATTGTTTGTTCGATTATAAGAAAAGCACTGAACATTTTTAATTTTGACCTCTTTAGAGTACAAATTAGATCCAACTTTTTATCCAAAACTTCCTTCAATGTTGAAAATCAAAGCATTTTATCGTTTATACAAATACAAATGTATTAAAAATGATGTATTTATTTATTTTACAATTTATATATTATGTGTTTATATATTTATATATATTTATAAATAATATTATAAATATTAATATATTTATATATAAACACATAATATATAAATTGTAAAATAAATAAATACATCACTCTGCTCAGAATCGAAAACTATTACATTTTTTAACTATATCGATTGTGTATATTTTCACTATCTATAGTAACGATTATTATTTATTTTAACATAGCAAATTATTTGTTTATTAATTAATTTTAATAATTTTTAAAACAAATTTTTTGAACTTAATATATCGGTCAACATCAAAATGCATATAGAACATAGTTTTAAAAAATCCTACCTTTTCTATTTGAATAGATGCATGCATTGTAACAAAAAAAGTGTATTCAAACCAATCTATAAGTGCACCGGATGTTCTAAAGTTAGTCACCAAAGCTGCTTGGAAAGAAATCAGTACATCAACGAGTCTCTGAGTTTAGAAAAACGTAAGGCCAAAAACCAAAAAACACAACTTAAAATCAAATACAATGAACTCGGTGAACTTCTAGAACCATATTACCTGAATATGTTGGTAATAGACAAACGACAACCATTATCGTTGATGTCGGAGAAATACCTAAAGGCAAGGCATACAGAACACAAATCCTTGTTTTTTTCCATACAGGTTAGAGTAAAAATAATTATTATCATACAATTATAAATGAACAATATTGATTTAGTCCTAATATATTAACCATAATTAGTAGTATTAGCGTTTTATTTGCAATCCATGTATCTGAAGTTATTGAGCATAACGATTGGTGGCTGTATTGAAGTTACTTCACCAATCTTAAAAAATCTTTCGTTCTGTCAATGTTATTCTTGTCTACGAGCTTCAATCATTAAATCGATATTATCTGGTCAGGCTCTCAATATCTTGGGTTTCATAAAGCGTAGTACTAAAATGTTTAATGTTATCAACACATACAATATAATATAAAATAGTATAAAATATATAATAGTAAATACATATGCTTAATTTGACCTTAGTTTGCTTTAACTTAGATTACAAAGTTGTTATTTGGCACTCTTACTTGTTCAAACATCATTTACGAATTGAACGTGTCGAAAAATAAAATTCTCTGATACTTTGGCCATATTACTAAAATTGATAATTCTTGTCATGGTTACGTATTTTCACGTTTTTTTTCTGAGAATTCTTATTCTTACTCTTCACTATTCAAATAGGTACTGGCCTCAATTATGTTTTATCTGTATAACAAATTTAATATCCTTAGTAAATGGCTCACTGGAAGCGTCCAGCATTTTCTTCAATATTAATTCCCATACTTCTAAATAATATTTTCTCTTAAAACCATTTCCTCTTTCTAATGGTTCTTTCCACTCGTAACTTCCATGCCAAAAATAATTTATCTTTTTTAACGTTTTTTAGTTAATTTACCACTATTTTGTTTTATCTTATTGTACTGTATATTATAAGAACATTATCCATCTACGTTTTATACATTCACATTTTTATGCAAAAAGTGCTTGTTTTTTTTTTCATTAAAAGCCGTAGCATAATATCTATCAATAAGTATTGACAACATTATTTAGAAACGTATTTTGGAACCATATACCACCGCGTCGATATCGAGAAGATCTGGTCAAGAATCGAGTACACTGAGTGCAGCAGTTCCCGAACAGGATCAAGGTATATATGCGGCTCTATCTACAGAGGAAATTAGTACATTAGTTCCGATACCAGAGGGTTTAGAGGAACAGGAACAAAGTTCAGAGGCACCAGAACCAATTGCACGATCACCAGAATTAGGTGTAAGAACACCCGAATCAGATGCTATGGCATCGGAACTAAATACAGAGGTACCAGAGCCGAATGCAGTAGCACCAGAACCGAATGTAGTGGCACCAGAACCGAATGCAGTAGCAACAGAATCTAATGCAGACAAATCAGAATTCAGTAAAACAGTTTCAGAACTGAGTGTAAAAAAGTTGTAATCGAATGTAGATGATCACTGATCAAATATGAATACAGCCACATTACACTGAATACCAAGTTCCAGAATCATTTGTATAAGATATAACTGTAAAACCAAATTAAAATTTCTACGATCAATGAAAATTTTTGAAAGTTAATCTTTTTTAAATTAAAAAAATGTCTACGAGTTATGTTAAAAAAATAACGGGATACATTACAGCAGCTGAACTGTGAATTGTGATATATGAGAAACAATAATACATTGATACGTGGTTATGTGAAAAATTTAATAAAATCCCCGAATAAGATATTTAAAATATATGCTATGATTGTTCTTTGAAAAAATACACATATCTACTCCGCAGTATAATATTAAAGTTAATCAGTAAGACAAGAAACTACTTATCTTACTGGTTAACCATAAATATACAAAATTATAACTTATAAATAATAACTATTTTTTATACACTAATTATTTACATTTTTCAATAAAAAAAGAGTACCAATTTAAAATACTATTAACATCTTTTGTCAAACAAATATTATTACAAAAGCTTTATTTATTTTTATTTTTACTAATCGAATTTTGGTCATATACTGAATCAAACATGTAACTATATGAAATATAAATATATAATGATTTATTATTACATAATTTACAACGCTAGGATAATAAAAACTGATTTACACTTAGAACACTTGGAACCTATTTTATTGTAGGTAGCTCTATACAAATTAAAAGTCTATATAGTTTTGTTTTCATACAACAGAATAATAATTGTTGTAGTGAAATGTGTACCTACACAATGTATAAGCCCTCCAGTCCAGTATAGGTAGATACATCGTATATAACAATGTTACTCTACTGTGTTTTTATACCTATTTATTTGTGTGTGAACTACAAGTTTACACGTTATCCCGTTAAAACAAAAACACAAATAATAATGAATAATCCATTACGACAATCTAATGCACGAGGGCGCCAGCGTTGTTGTTTTTCATATAATAATTAAACGATCGGCGACGGTGATAAATGCGTTTCTATTATATTTTTGACCTTTTTGAAATTTAATTGCCTCGAATTATAATTATCGCGGAGGAGTAGCCTGCCTAAGTTTCCCTAACATTACCACCTATATCCACCTATATAATATACCTTCACCTGTATATATATTTATATGTTTAATATGTATATACTTAAAACTATATAGATACCTACATAATATAACAATATTATAGTGTCATTAAAAATTCAACGTTTTCCATCGCGAACGTTTCTCAATCTAACGATTAAATGATTTATACGACGACGTTCATTTATCATCTACGAATATATTCTCATCTGCACATAATATATTATATTAAACGTATTGTTACAAAGTGTATAACTATATAGTCTATAATCTATTTACGATTATTATAAAATATCTATATTAGGTGCAAGGAGGGTCACTGAAAAAATAGATCATGCATTTTTGAACATTTTTCCCCGAATTATATAGAAAATTTAATATTTTTTTATTATGCACAACAACTTATAAAAGTGTTAATGATTTTCAAGAAAACGTGGCATTCATTTAGCAGGTGATCTACAGCCATTTTTAGGTGTATGAGGAATGAGGTGATCTACTATATTGTACAAGGTATAATTTATTGCGAGCGATCTACAATTATTAAATCAGATAAGTGGAAACTATACATACAATTGTATATACAATCATGGCTATAATAATTACCCAACTTGAATGTAAGTCTATAAATCATTCAAAACATTTTGTTTATCCACAAACAAAAGCTAACACTCAAACATTAATTGACTTAACTATTTGGTCATATCTTGAAATTAAAATAATAACTTAGTACATAGGCAAAACAACTATGACGATACCTATCTATTTTGTTATAGTTTTATCTATACTTTTATAATATACATATCATTACATTATATTCTGCGTCCGAGCATTTTGCATAATAATATAATAACACCTATAAGTAAACATTTTACTGATTAACCACCATTAAATAATAATTGCGCGTGCGTATATACTAAGAGTATATTGAAAATGTAATGTAGGTATTATATTATAGTATGTATATATTTTGTATAATATAAACCGCATCATATGGCACACATGTGTGTTCTCATATGCCAATGGTTTATACACATTTACCTGCCGGCTACGAGACCCATCTGTGATGGTGGTACTAAAGACACTAGGGCGGCGTCAGCGATTGCGGTGTTATTTACATGTGTTAATACGCGTGGTTTGCAATCTACTTGACTCGCTTCTGAACGAGATCACACGATGTTTCAGAGTTTTCAGTAAAAATTTTAAGAACTGTCTTATATAAAGTGAATACAATGTGTAATATGAGGTGTGCTAATGTGCTAAGGAATGTAATTATTTTTTATGATCCTATACTATCTGTGTGCCCATTCCCAAGTCAAGAACTAAACAAATATGCTCTACCTACCTGCAAGCTACCCATTACATTCATCATATTGTTGTCATGCCGTAATCGTGAGTGTATAATAGTTACCTAGTGAATAACGCTTCATCCGCACATGTTATCACCGTCTTACAATCGTAGGTACAACATAATAAAAACTGCTTCATAGGGCAAGAACCACTAGGGCTGTACTGCCTGTACTCCAAGTTAAACCATCCAATTTTCACACTACAAAAAGGAAAACGTTTGGCTATCCAACATCGATTTTAATTGTCTAACGTCACTAATACCATTTATTTTAGAATACACTCTAAAATCAATAGGTACTAATACGAAAAAAGTTCTTATCGTTCAAGTTTGAAAACACAAAATCTTGAGTGGTCCTTGCCCGCGTAAAACGGTTTTTACTATGTTGTATGTTTGCAAGACAGAAAGAACACATGCGAGTGAAGCATCGTCTTAAGTGATTCCATTCTGCTGTTGTAGAAGTCCAAAATGATGTATAGGTAATCGGTATATAATATTTATAATCAACTTGATCTCTATTTGTTGCGTACTTATCTCACCAAAAAGATTTTATTTAATATATATTTAAGAATTATTTTACAGCTACAAAATTAATTTTGTTAAAATAGAAATTTAACAAAATTATTTATTGATAGTTGACTTGTTTTATTTATAAATTTATAACAAACTCACTTATATACCTATGTGGAATTTCGACATTACGTTATCTTTTGCCATTTTAATCTATATATAAGTATTAAATTTATAAAAAATAAAAATAAATAAAATAATTATTGTGAACTAAGATTAAATAAATGTTATGCCATAAAAATAGAAAACGTGACTTCACGCTGGAGAATTTAAAAAACCCATAACGTATACTTAAAATGCACTACCCATCATAAATTCAATTTTGTTTTTGTGTTTTACCTAAATGTGTAGAAAAACATAAAGGCATAAAGCTATTTTTATAATAATTTAAAATTAATAAAGGACAACTACGCATATTACTCAAGTGATGATATACTATTTTAAGTACAATATGTTTTCAAATAAAATAAATCCTTTGATGATATATAAAAATTCTTAAGTAGATAAAAAAGCATAGTGTATTGAATGACAAATTCAAATATATTACATAATATTATAAATTATAATACAATCAGGTACTTCATTAGTGGTGACGCATTATAATGTGTGGATATGATAAATGGTTCGAAAGAATATAAATAACAATAACCTTTTCCACCGATTTTCCGAAAATTCTCGTTATGAAGATTGTAATTTTTAGGAGGATTTCGATATCAATACATTATATTATTATGTGTTTAAATTGTTTAAAACAAAATGAAATAGGATTACGTACACGGAAAAAGTAATGGTGATGATATATATGTGTGTGTGTGTGTGTGTGTAAGTAACATAGTATTCCATATAATTTAATTGTCATTGGCTCACTGCCGAAAAAATAACATCGACCCCCTATGGTGAAATATACACGCCGCCGCAGGCGATCGCATGCGTATATGTTTGAAAGACGCTTTCTCGCCACCAACGGTGCAGCAGACGTGCTTTCTTGTCAATTGACAAAGTCACTTAAGACTGAACGGTAGTTATTAGGAATAGTAAGAGGGGTCGGATTCCAAATCACCTGGTTGGGAATAAAATTGACCCTTACTGGCCTTACTCAAGTTAGGTTAGGAAAATTGCGCATTTTCGATTGGTATATACCTAAATACGTATATTATAAATTATATTATACTCAAGCATGATGTACACAAGCGGTTCCGTAGTTTTTTATTTTCATTGAATTTTCTTGGACTTAAGCCATCAGCAACAATCTTTCGAATAAAAAATAAAAATACTTGCCACCCTCCTAATTCCTATATAATACATAATAGCGCAACAGGAGAAAGACGCGCGATAATATAAAAAATATTGATGGAAATCAAATGACGTGAAAAATTCATCGCAACTTTTCCCAGACTTCAGGTGGAGTAAGAAAAGATCGTGGACCTATTTCAATATATTGTGGGGTACCTACTAGGATGATACGAAAGGAAAAACTTGAATGAAGATTATGGCTGAAGTCTAATGTGGTGCAAATATATATATTATATTAGACTCTACCTATATATATATATATATATTTAATCCAGCTATGTATACATGATATTATTTATTATTAGAGAAAAAAGTGTATAAGACTATGTATAATGTAGATATACTGAGTACTGAAATGTCTGTGAGTCAAATCTCATTCTTAGTTACGATGCTATAGTCAAGATTACCTACGTCTCAACGAACATTAATTATATTATAAATTATTGATCGAAAATCAATATGAATGACATCCATTCGACAATACGCGATAAAAGGTGGTCTGTTCACTATAAAAATAATCTAAGCTGAATATTTTTTACTAAGAAATAAATATGCATATATTATACCAATATACCTATGTATATTATATACATATAAGACTATAAGAGTATACACTATACATATTTTATTATTATAATAAATAACAATAAATATATTGTTACAGCTTAAAACTCACTAAATTTTTATCTTATTGGTAACAAAAATTTGTAAGTATTTCAATTTCAATTTATATTCATATTTCATATTAATAATATTATTAGATTTTATTGACTGAAAACACACACTTACATCACACTTACTATACAATCGCAATCGTCGAACGGGTTCAATACTACAATGTCCGGATAATTTACTAATACCCATGGGCGCCCATAGGTAATATTTTAGGGGGGGGGGGTCAAAATAAAAAAAATTTTCAAATGTAAGATAATAAAGCTAAAAATAATATTATGGTAATATTTATTGAGCTACAAGTTCATAATATTTTTTGTCCGGAGAGGGAAAGTGCCCTATCTTGTCACCCCCAATGGGCGCCCATGCAGATACCTACTAAGATTATTGATTAACCAACTTAATTTGAAAATTCTTGATTCATGTACAAAAAATAACAATGTATTCTACCAATTGCCTTATTTTTAACAAATCCTAGCCAAATCTAATAATGTAATTGCATCCTTAAACAGCTAGTGTAAAATATTATTTTATAATTATAAAATATAAATTTGACGTAAATACAGCTAATGTAAAACAAAAAATAAGTGTTTAAAGGTGTTAATTGACGGAATTAGATTAAAAATACTGGGAAATTAACTAAAAAAGGGAAATATGGCCTAAAGGCTAAAATGGAAAAAAAAATTATCTAAAAAATAAAAATATAAACTGCAAGAGAAAAGATTCATAAATTAATTGGTTGTTAGTGTTGTTACATAGTTCAAATTTTGTTCTTAAAAATCTACTCTTCACAATCAGTTTAATCAGTTAGTAATGCATTTTTCTACAAAATCACAGCTGTACCTACTTTTTATTTTATGTAGACAACTTTATTGTACAATATGATGTCAAATACTCATTTACTACAAAATTACATGAATGTTAAACAAAACCGCATACTATAATATTGAATAGAATTGTTAAGTACTTGGTTGGCACTTCTAAAGGTTTATGCCTAAAATAAATAAATAGTAATATACGAGTGCATAGCTAGTATTACAATTTTTAATAGTCATAAGAATTTTAATAATCTGGATTCAATTGTTTGGCCAACTGTATAGGTCAAATTTTATGTTTACACATCACAATAACAATAATACTAGATATTACTGTAATTACAAAAAAAAAAATCTTCAATGGTATTAGAGAATTCTTTAATTAATTATCATTTAATAATAATATCATAAAAATTCGATTAATTAATAGTTAAAATATATAAACAACTGAGGTAAATCAGTTTTTAAAATCTGTATTGTTTATAGTTTATACCATATTATAAAATATACTAAATTTTCCTATACCGGTTATATCTATTTATATTTTTAAAAATCTGGACAGATTCATAGAAATGTGTAGGGGCTAATGAATCTTATCTTATCTAGACACAGAATAATTATAGCAATATACTTATCTATTAATATACCTACTCGTTAATAAAAGTGAATCATAACATTTTAAAAAGCTGAGCTAAGCTAGTTTTATTATGGTATTTGTAGATGGTATTACAGTAGATGATTAAAAACAATTCATTAGTCATAAAAAAATTACTAATTTTTAATAAATTATAAGATTTATCTATTGAATATGGTAAGTGATGAATATTAGTAATAAATAGTTACAACTACTATTTTATCAAAATACCAAATATTAATTCGGATAAGACTATAAAAACTAAAGCAATGAATTCAATTTAAAAATTTTTTTTAAAAAATAACCGTCAATCAAACTTTATTCCATCCATTCATCCATTTTAACTTCATTTTAGTCGTTTTGATTATTTATAATTATATGATTGTTTTTGTATTAAAAATTCAGATCTTATTTAAAAGAAAATCTATACCTACATATCGTATGACAATTTATACAATACAGAGAAAACAAAATATTTCAAAAATTAATAAATTTATGTTTCGTTTAGGAACTATATTGAATCACCAATATTGTATTATGCTTTGTGGTCTGTGGATTTGAAATGCCTTCCTCGCTGCCACAATCAACGCCTTACATAATATACACGTCTAGATCACGTTACACAGGATTGTTAGCCACGGGCGAGCAGGACGGACTCCGTTGGGACATTTTGACCGCCGAAAGGTTTTGACGCGATTACATCGATAGAGGTAAAAGGCGAAAACTCGCACGCGCAGTATTATTATTGGGCCCAGGCCGGCAGCAGCGGACCCTCGCCAAATTCGAAAGAGCGCACACCTACACCCTTACGCTGTAAGTATAAATGCGCCCAGAACTCCTGCAACTACCACGCCGCATTGGCGGTCGTGTCGCAGAAAAAGCGAATTTATATATAAAAAAAAAAATAACAATATACCTACAACATGGAAAACTTTCGCAAGAAATTACAACCACCTGCAAGGCATACATTTTAATAGAGTATTGTTTATAACTATTTAAGTATGAGAACACACGCTTTTGACTTAACCATGGTAAGACTTTTTCAGAAAAGTTCAACGACCCCAAGGTTCTTCTACCATCGTCCACCATAAACGGTTATTTAAAATAAAAAATAAAAACAATAAAACATCATCCGACTATAAAATTTGTGTAGGTATATATTTTTGATATATTATTAGTATAATTAATATAATTCTCCCTTCGCCATAATGTAGCAGCCTTTAGGGCATGGGACATTTGCCGAGCAAGTTACAATGTATAGACATATAACAAACTAGTTACTACCGAAGTTGTTCAAATTTATTGCCGTCTATTTAAATTTAAATTTATTATATCCTATGCCTACAATAAACACAGTGCCGTGCTATGCTATAAAGTATTCATGTACATAAAAAAGTGTTATCAGATTTTCTTTTAATCACACGTTAACGTTTTTCTTTTTAATCAATAGTTATATAGTTTATGATTTCGTTCATTTCGTAATAACGACATCAACGCCAACTACAACGATAATAATATCATTCACAGCGATAATGCACTAATGGTAAACACACAAACACAGTATAATTAGATACTATAAGGTAAGCACTAAAGCATTACCTACTGGATTACTTAATGTAACTATATTTTACTCTTTTGTTTTATTGTGCAGAGAGGGTTCTTTTGAACTTTGATGATATACGTTTTTATGCTATAGCGAAGATAAAAAAATCTCATTCTACTATACAGCGTAACGCGTTTTAAAAGTTAATTATAGTTTTTAAAAATAAGTTTAAAATGTTTAAATTGATATTTATGTAGGTATAACGATAACTATATATGTTTCGCCATTCATTATCTGTAGATGAAAGCAAAAAATCCAAGACAAAATGAATAAATAAATAAATTTAAATCACCAGCGTTTCTTTTCTCTTTTCTTCTAATTACAATATATTATACTCATGTAAGTACCTAGGTAGGCGTGTACTTGCCTTCTACAATAATTAAGATATTATACGAGTTATACTATAAACTATAAAGTATAAATGGAAGGTCGGAAATTATTATACATCAGTTATGCATACGCGGTAACGGGTATTGAAAAATAAAAAAAATACCTATAAATATATGCAAAGACGAATTCACACAGTTATTAACGCCCCTAGTCAAATTTGTTTGTCATACATGAGTAACTTTGTTAGTTTTAAAAATAATCATTTTCAAGGAGATATTAGATAATTGACTAATACTTATTAAATAACATGAATTTGATAGTATTTATTGAATAATGACTATATGAACCTTAAATCTTTCAAATAATTTGGCTGAAACTAAATAAAAAAAATTAACGATCTATTTTATAGAAATATTGTGGTTATTTTTATTTTTATTATTGCCCATGAAAGAATGAGACTGTGTGGGCAGCTATACCTTACATATTTTTAGTTGCAAATATTATGGAAGATTTCAGTTCCCATACAAAAAAAATTGAGTATACATGATATAACATATTATATCATAGATAATACTATGAAAAAACGTTATTTATTTTTTGTAGGTATCTCTTTACCTATTGAATAGTAAAAATCCTCAATATTCAATTTGGAAGGGGGTTTCTTAAGTGAAAACTTGAATTATATTTATTAAATTTGACAACATTTTCAAAATACTTTTGCTGTTTTTATGTAATTTATATTAGACGGAAGTTTATTTAATATTTTTATTTTTTTTTCACAGTACACACATAATATAAAGTTCAAAATGTTGACAGAGTTAGATAATTTAAAAATTATAATTAATAAGTTATTTAGATTGCCATTTTCTTTACATGATTTAATTTTCAAAATATTTCACTTATTTTAATATAATTTATAGGCATTTGAAATATTCGTTTCAAAATACTTGAAAATGTAATACAAAGTTCCTCATAAATTATTTTTAAAGTGATTAAAAAATTATAAGAATACATAGGCACAAATTTTTTTTATTAACATTTGAAGTTCAAATCATAAATATTTGCAAATTATTTTGTAGTATTAATTTATAAAAAATGTTGTATAAGTAGCTAAGATTTGAAAATTTAATACAATATTTTCTATAAGTTTGGCTTATAATAATTATAAAAGAACTTAAATTTTGGTTTATTCAGGCCATTAAGACATAAACCACCTTTTTCACCAACCACTGGAAACTATATCCTAAGCTGACAATTCATCTTCGTTCAGAATCGTTTTTCGTATACAATGAATAATGATACCTATCATTGGATTTAAATTTAATACATCAATTATAGTGACCTATACTATACAGCAGAGCGGTACCCACTTTTTTTGAAATACATTTATTTGAAATGACCTTCGATTCCTTTCCATTTCTTTTTCATTTAGAATTAAGTTCTTTGATTTTATATTCATTTATAATATTTTTTAATAAACTAGGTATCATTCATTAATGAAATCAATAGTAATAGTTTTAAAACGTTTAGATATCTGAAGATTAAAATGCTTCCATTTTATTATGATTTTATAGTTCTCGCTTTATTTGCTTTTTAAAATTAAATTTGCTGTGTGTGTCTTAAACCCCCCCTTTTTTTCCTTATCCAATTTCAGTGTTTTAATTTTTGTGCATTTTTATATGCGATATTTCTGGTAAATTAATTCACTTTTTATACTCAATTATTCTTAATATTTTGGTATTAAAAATTCGAATAGATTGCAATCTCCGATTCCATTAAAACATACTCTAATAGTTTAATAGTTAAATACATACATACATACAAAGTACATATTCAAAAGAGGCGAATTTTTGAGAGGTATATACCGTTTATTTGTGCACAATTGGCAGCTAAATAAACATATCGATAAAATGCGGTATATATAAAATGGAATCAGGAAATATATTAGGTATATTATATACATTCCATCGACATATATATATATAGAACTATTATAAAGTACAACACGCATATATGTATATATAAATGTATGCGTACCTGCAGGTTAGGGTATGCACGTATTTATGTCCACTCAAAAGCCACTCGGTGCACGTTTTATAGCGAACACGAACAATAGCGCCGACGTATCTGGACGAATTCCAAACCCGAGTGGGCATTTTCCCGCGGCGGTGTAATACAATTCTACCGTTGCAAAAAAGAAATCGAAAACACGACAATATAATATGGCCACGAAATCCTAATGCGATCGACAATGCCGGAACTAAGTCTCGTATGACTATAGAGAACAGTGTTATACTAACTAAAGGGAGAGGATTTCTAGAAAAGGATTTCTATATTACATGACGTCATCATTATTTCTATGACGTCATTTGTATTATATGACGTCGTCGTTATTTCTATGACGTCATCTTTATTACATGACGTCATCGATATATATGACGCCATCGTTATATGACGTCATCGTTATTTCTATGACGTCATCGTTGTTTCTATGAAGTAATATAGAACGATGACGTCATATATAATCAATATTTTTATGACGTCATCGTTATATGACGTCATCGGTTTTCTATGACATCATCTATATTTCTATGACGTCATCGTTATTTCTATGACGTGACCGATATTTTTAAGACGTCATCGTTGTTTCTATGACGTCATCGTATTATATGACGTCATCGTTGTATCTATGACGTCATCGTATTATTTGACGTCATCGTTATATGACGTCATCGTTATTTCTATGACGTCATCGATGATAATATATTATGACGTCATCGTTGTTTCTATGACGTCATCGTATTATATGACGTCATCGTAGTATCTATGACGTCATCGTATTATTTGACGTCATCGTTATATGACGTCATCGTTATTTCTATGACGTCATCGATGATAATATATTATGACGTCATCGTTGTTTCTATGACGTCATCGTTGTATCTATGACGTCATCATATTATTTGACGTCATCGTTATATGACGTCATCGTTATTTCTATGACGTCATCGATGATAATATATTATGACGTCATCGTTGTTTCTATGACGTCATCGTATTATAT
>VUJU01005326.1:0-14214 GCA_009835225.1 Aphis craccivora
AGTGTTGTATTTTTAATCCTTAGTTATTAACACAAAAAATTTTATGATTTTTCAACTTCAAAATTACTTGCAAATTTTCGCGTTTTTGACAGATTTCGTAAAAATTTGAACCATAAACGCTTATAAAAAAAAATTATGACTAACGATTTTTAATTTTTTTTGGCTTCAATAAGAAATTTTCAAGTGTTTTTGGTCATCCAATACTTCAAAAAGAAATTCTCATAAAAATCGAAAATTTCTATGGTCTATAAATAACTCAAATAAAGTAAACATTTTTTGAAAATTTAACTGTATATAGATAACATTGACATAAACCTTTGGTGAAAATTTCAAGTATTTACAGTGATTAGTTTTTGAATTACAACCATATAAAAAAATCGATTTGGTCGAAAACTGGTTTTGCGTAAAAATTCCCGTTTTTCTGTTACTTTTTTAGGGTTTTTCCTGACGCTTTTGAAAACTGTTGTAAGTTTTTTACTTTTGACCCCCCAAAGTACCAACTAGATTCACTTTCCTATCAGAAACAGGGCCCACTTTTTAAAATCGAACACTTTTCGAATCACTTCGTTCAGAATCTAAAATGGTAGAGGGTAAAAGAACTAATAGATGTGAAGTCATTAATAGTTATTAATTAACACAAAACAGGAATCACAGAAATATGTTAAAGACAGGTTGTAATGTACATTTTCTTACCCAACCACATATGGACAAAATATTGCAATTTTCTTTATTTGTAAAATTTATTAATATAAATATACATTTTATTCAATTACAACAAAAGTACAAAATGATAATATTTATGTTACATAAGAAAGAAAGGTAGTTTTTATTAATATATTGTGGAATTACTTTAATACTAAAATAATGTTTAAATGAAATAATATAGATAGGTATCCTAAATTCCCAATGTAATTAACTAGTCTTAAATGTATTCTATTAAAATACTTTATGAACATTGTGTCAACATATTTTTCTATAATATTATATTTACCATAACTTTTATTAATACAATTGTCGGTATAAGTGACTGATGGGTTATATTAATATTAAGTTATATTAGATTATGAACATTGGAGTATTGCACACTTAAAATTATTTAACATTTTCTATGTTCAATTTTGTGCTCTATTATATAAAACAGGTACAAAACTACAAAATATTGCTTATGCAATGTGCACTAATTAAAATAAAAGTCATAGCAGAATACAATACTCCCAATAATTACGTCACTTCCAAGTTTAGTGACCGCTTAGCATCACATGCTTAATACAATTTTAAAATGTTAATCTATTATTTAATGTAATTTGATGAGAACTAGTAAATAATAGCATTTTATTTCTTATACTTCATTTTTGCTTTCACATTAATCTTATAACCACAGATATCTTAAACTCTATTTAAAAAAAAAGTGCATATATATATATAAATTAAACTAAAAATAATCTAGCTGAAAAGGATTGTCTCTCGTGTCATATATTATCTATATAAATATGTTTGTTATTTATTATTCTTTAATCCTACAAATTGAAGATACTCTTAATAAATTTACAATTTATTAATAATATTGAGTGCTTAAATAAATATTTATTTAGCAGTTAAATAAAATTCTATTTTTTTGTTTTAAGTTAATGTAAATAAGTAAAAAAAGTTAAAAAAAAAAAAAAATACATAAATTCAAGTATTTGTTTATGTTAGGAACGGCATACAAAAATAAAATTTTACTATAGAATAACAATTATGTTGTTATTTAAATATTTAAATACTGAACTAAAAAAATAAATTCAAATAATATTTGATCTATTCATAGAAAAAGTTTATATTTGAAGGAAGCTTGCCTTCTTGTCTAGCTTTATCAACATTTGAGTTAAATTCACTGAAATCAACATAAGGCAATATAGCTTTGATTGAACCACTAGATGGATCAGTTGAAGTTGATGTTGTAGTTTCAGTCAAGTTAATAGCTGTATCTGAAAAACAAAGTTTTGTGTAAACAATTTAAACAGCATATTCTATATTTAATATCAACCTTGATCATATGAGCCATTCCAGCTATGTTGTTGTTCAGTGATAGCATTAGGCATTGCAAAATTGAAATTACGTATTATTAACATAATATTTGGACGAGTAGCCCCTGTAGCATTATCTTGTGCTTCATAAGTATCATGATAAATTCTAGCTATATGATCAACAACAGCTTGAGCAACACCAGTTAATGTAGATTGTACTCGTAACTGAAGATATAAAAGAAAATTTAAGTAAATATACTTCATAAAATAATTATATTGGATGATGGATTCGTGTATTTACTTGTTCAACTACTAATAATGCTAACTCCTTGTTCACTTGATTTGTCCCTGTGGCTTCTTCTAAAGTTTTCAGTAGACCTGGAGAAGCAATCATCATAAATCTGTAAATTAAATAATTTTTAATATGCTCGTTTTTAAAACAACTGAAATATTCTACCTGTATGATGAATCAATAGAAATACCCCCAACAATATGAGGCTCAGCAATAATTGGTTCAGATGAAGCTGCACTAAGTTCTTCATAGTCTTTGTAAGCACCTTTTATCATGTAATTACATAAACATCTGGTCGACGATTGATTTCCAATAGTTCTATTACCTAAACAGTTTTATCAATTTGTGCATATTCTTAGCTATTCATTTTAATGATCCAACCATTGATCTTTCCATCAGCTATTTTGAGTCCAAGATTTGTCAGCCTCATTACTTCATCTAAATTTTTTAAGTTATGGTCAACTGTTGGTTGTATTACTCTCAATACATCATCTTTATCAGTTTTACATAACAATACACGACTTTCTCCAACATTTGCAACATACAAACGATTATTTTTGAGTATTGCTATAGATGCACCAGTACCACACGATAATTCTTCTTCTAGTTCCTTTAATTTTTCTATCTGAAAAAAAAATCTATATTTACTATTCAAGACTTTTACAATGAACAATATGGAATATTATAAAGATAAAATTTACAATTTGAGGATATTGTTGATAAGCATCGTAATGTGATATTCCTTCAGGAAGTTGAATTAATAGACTTGCTCTTTGAAGTAATTTATTATCAATAGTTTCAAGATAAGTTCCCTCGACAGAAAGAAAACTTTGTCTATAATTTTATAAAGTAGTTTAATAAATGTTAATTATATTAACGATAACTGCTTACTGAATTATTTCTTTAGCAGCTTGGTCCATTTCAGTAGAAGGCAATTGACCTAATAAAATTTCTGCAGCAATACGATCTCGAGCAAACCGAGCTGTTTCTCCCCCATTATGTCCATTAAAAAGTCCATACAACCATACAGTACCTGCATCATCATAACAACATCGAAGACTAATATCTTCAGATTCCAGTTCATCTCTGCGTTGACCTAATTCATCATATCTTTGACGTGTTAAGTATCCTACACCTAAACATACATGTATATTTTAACTGTTTTAAAGAATTTTTGTTGAAATTATTATATTTATTTTCTGCATACCTGATAATTTGCAAATTGGTAAATCATCAGTCCAACTACGATCATAATTAAATATAAGTTTATTGTACTCAGGACCACCTTCAAGTATAGTGGGCATTTTTTTAATAAAAATTAATAACCCACAAATAATTATAATAATAGTATACTATACTCTAAATATTTAAATTATAGAAAGATTGGAAAGTTTAATTTTTAAGTTATAAGTGTAGGTATTCATACCTAATAAATATTAAATAGTTGAATAATGATTAATGAACATTCAACACCTATTGAATAATCTATTAAGCTATGTAATAGCTTCACGAATATAATATATTTATTTTATCATTTGTGCTTTATCAATTATTATCATTACTTCAAAAAGTTTGATTATACAACAGATAATGAACAAATATCGGCATTTGCCATAGATATATACATGACAAAATATATATTTTGTCATGGATATATATCTGTATATAATATATAGAATTTATCTATGGTAAATGAATCGCGGAAAAAATGACCACGGAAAAAAAGCCCATGAAAATAATGTAAAAAAGTCTAAAAGTCTAAAAGTGCTATCATTGTAATGTTATATTATGAAATATTTTATAAACTGTGGTTGATTGTTGATTATACAATGGATTTACAATCATATAATATATTTTTAATAATAAATAATAATATTTTTTAAATATGTTTATTTAACATAGGAACAAAATATTCAACCTATGTAACATTATACCGAACTATTCTAAAGACGTGGCGTAAAAATGTTCGTAGTTACTAGTTCGTTTAGTAAACGAATAGTTCAGTTGACTTTCGTTTAATAGACGTTTCGAACTTTTTGATGAACTAGTTCATATCGTATGGTCGTTCTTTCACTAACCGTTCGTCAGTTAAATCAGTTAAATTGTTCTGTGCTTAAAGGCACGGTCTTAGAAGATAAGGTCCGACAACTAATAGTATTTTATCAGTAAAGTTGTCCGCTTGTTGTTGCAAAAGCAAACTTAGTTCAATCGTTATTCACGAGCGCTGCAAGTTATACTTATTGAAGTTATGAACTTAATAATTTATTCTTATTTTGGTAAGGTTCAAAATTCCTCCAAAAATCTAAAATCAGCTATTGAACTTGGTCCATAGAAAATAATTAAAATATTTTTTCTATTTAACCTAAATTTTTACATCTAAATTCGATAAACCTATTGATGATTTTAGTTTTTATGACATTACATTTACAGAATGTATTACTCATTTGTTCTGACTGTAATTTCTCCATAAATAAATCTCTTTTATTACATAAAATTAAATTTCTATATCTTCTGAAAAAAATTTCCATGTTTAAAAACAATTGAAAACCATCCTCACTGACATACTTCAGACTAGGTACCAGGTTTATACTTTTTAAGTGAAACAAATGCAGAGTAATTAGTGTTCAAAGGTTGAAGATGACATACTGAATCAATACAGTTAGAGCAAATTTTATAATTTTTCTCTATTCTTGACACTATGTATCCTACATGTACAAAAATACAAATTACTAGAAATATTTAAAAATAATATAGCAAGATTAAATGCACCTTTCAGACTCAAATATAAAAAAAATACAAAACAATAGCCAAACAAGAAAAAACCAACATTGTGTTGTAGGGTTTAGTATTAAAATTAATTATAACTTTTCACGTATATTATTAATCTTCAAGTTAAGAACAATATTTGTGTTTGTTAGTTGGCTTTTTTAGAATACCTAGGTATTTCAATTTTTTGACTATTGGTTTGGCTTATACAAAATTAAAATATTAACACCTGCTAATAATAAATATATATATTCTGGTACCTATATTATAAATGATATATTTAGGGAAGTATGTAATATACATATTTATACAGAATCATTTTTTTTTTTGTTTTCAGCTTCTGTTGAAACACAGATTTATATAGTAACTTTACTATATAAATCTGTGTGTTGAAACAACCAGGTTTTGATAAGCGATAAAAAAAATCATGTAAACAGCTAAACCAAAGAGGGATAATAATATAATATGGTCATATGGAACTAAATATTTAGGTATTTGTAAAAAGCACTCCAAGGAGAAAAGAAACTATATAGATTGGACATCTGGAAAGAAAATCTTGCACATGAAAAGTATTTTCTTGTGCATTGTACAGTTAAAGGTGTGATTCCTTTAAGCACGCAATTGTAAACGCGCGATTCGTGCAGCTGACGTGCACCAGCCGACAGCCGTACGGCTCAATGACGAATGACGATTACGATTGACGAATTCCCTACAGGCTACAATATAAATTTTGACGCACGACTGCACGAGACGCGCGGGCGCGCGGCTGTCGGACTTGTCGGAGAGTCCAACATTCGTCCAAGCACGTTTGATCAGGTATATTCACAGACATGTATAATATTATTATAATATTAATTATATATGTCTGTGGGTATATTTGTTTTGTTATTATTACCGTTATCATTTCTAAAATAAAAACTGATTCTACAAAGTACAAACCACGGACTAAGATGACTAAGTCATATCTTAGTCCGTGGTACAAACTTGTTTTGTCATTGATTAAAATATTATTATATTATTATTAATAGGCATTTGTTAAAACAGTAACTTTTTGCTGTAAGTATGATAATATAGTTTAGTGTATATTTTACATACCTATAAACTATTCAAAAATATTCATTGAACATTATTGAACATATTTCTATGAAAATATAAATTATAACTCATATAATTATGAATACAGATATTTGCAATATTTATCGAAAAATATGTTTGAAAAATAAAATATCACCTAATGAATTTATTGTATCATGTTTACACAATGCAAGGTACCTAATTTTAATAATAATAATAATAAAATGTTACATAGTTTATTTTATTAATTTTGATTTTAGTATTTATGGTGAATTCAATTTGAAAAGTACTACAGTAACAGAACATTCTTGTTTATTAATAGCTGAAACTTTTAAATATGAACCCACTATTAATATATTGAATTTGTCTGATTGTATTCTACCACCTAATGGGTTGAAAACCTTTTTAAATTTAGTGAATTTTTTAACAAACTTAAAGATATTGAATTTAAAAGGAAATCGAATTGGAAGTGATCTAACTATATGTATTTCTAATATATTATCAAATAATACTAATATTACAGAGTATGTTACTTGTTAAATTACCATTTTATTAATTTAATTTATTTTAAACAAAATATAGAAATGTACCTATTGTTTATAAATATTTTAAGGCTACGATTGGATTGGAATAATATTGGTGATTCTGTTGATACATTTTCCCAATTGTGTCATAGCTTAATGTCTAATACAGTTTTAAATACTTTAATTTTAGCAAATAATAACCTATGTCAAACATGTGGTTTTCATTTAGCTAAAATGTTAAATGTCAATAAATGTTTAAAGAATATCGGTAAATATAATACCTACATTTTTTAATAAACATAAATAGACATATTTATAATACATTATAATATCTTTATTTATCTTTTTTTGGTAATTTCAGATTTAAGTTGGAATTGTATAGGTGAAACAGGAGCAGAATTATTAATGAAATCTTTAAAAAACAATGAGATTCTTTTAGAACTAAATATTCAAGGAAATTCTGTGTCTATAGATATATCTACTATGATAGGTATGTTGAAAAAAAAAGTAATAGTTAGGTTATCATAATAATACCTACCTATGTCAACATTTTAAATAAATTGTTAACATTTTTATTATTTTTTGTAGTTTGTTGGTTTTACATTAAGCTTAGAATAACTATTGAAAAAATTGTTGTTCACCTATATAAGTACCTATCTATGATTCAAATTAAATAAATTTTATTTTTCTAAACTTATATTTTATATATTATTTACGATTTATTTTTTATTTTGTAACACTGTTGATCATGAGTGTCAGTAATAAATTATTTGTAAAATTAATTATTAGTTATGATTCTAATTATTTGATTTATAGCCGAACAACTAAAACAGAATAAGTCAAATAAAATTAAGCAAAAAGAAATACAAGTCAGGAACTTAAGTCTTCTTGAACATGTAGCATCAGTTGATAAAAATTACCAAGCACAATTTAATATTCTTAACGATCAATATAATAACCGTATCAAGTAAAATATCTATTTAATTATATATTTGTCATTAAAATTAGTATAATTTATAGAAATATAAAATATTTAAAGTGAACTGCAATCAAAACTACAACTTTTTCAATTAAAAAATCAAGAGCAAAAACAAGAGCTTGAAGAATTAAAAAAAAATAGTTTAAAAGACAAAGAAAATTATACTCTTATTTCAAACCAAGTTAAAAAGATGGAATCAGAAGCATTGTTTAATAAACAAAATTTAAATTCACTTATAAAAAAAATAAGTAATGAAATTCCAAATTCTGATATGGAAAACTTGAATAACTCAGAGGTTTTTAGACTTTTAGATATCACTAAAAAATTAATAATATTAATGCAATTATTTTTCTTTTTAGGACTCGGATAAAATATTTTACATTATATCAAAAATTAAAAAAAATTGTATCATTGAAGTTTTACAAGAAAAAAAAAAATGCCAACAATTAGTAGAAAATTTACTTAAGTTGACAAATGAACTAAAGACATTAAAAGAAGAGTGGCAACATTTTAAATCATCAACGGAACTAAATATTAAAGATTATTCTGGTTACAAATTACAATAATTACTTATCGACTTACCTACTTATAACTATTAACTGATATTTAATACTTTTGCTTTTAGATGAATTAATAGCTATTAAAAAATTACTTATTACTAATATGTATCATCGTAATATATCAAATAAAATTAGTAATGAAATAAATATGAATAATTTAATTCGACAACAAGAAGAAATAAATACTTATGATAAACAGGTTGTATACATTTATATTTATTTATTTTAAACTAAGTTTATCTCTGATTTATTTTAGACGAATGTGTTACTTTTGTTAAATACAAAGATAAAGACATTACATAAAGAAAAGACAGATTTAGAAATTAAATTAGCAGAAGCTGAAACACATTCTGTTGAAGCTACTGAGACAATAAGAGTACTTCAAAACAATTTGATGTTGGCTAAAGATGAATTAATTAAGTTAAACAAAACACAACTATATAATATAGCTGCTCAAACAACAAGTGCACAACTAAACACTGATGCATTAACCAAGGAAATAGATATTTTAAAAGCTGATCTTGTTGAAAAAGATATTCAATCAAAACTCTCTAAAATTGAAATAGATAAAATTAAAATCAATCACAAAACTGAATTAATAAATCTTGAAAATAAATTCCAGTCTAAATATCAAGCATTTAAAGAAAAAAGGTAGGTACCTAATTATTAATTGTATTCAATTTAATTCTTTTAAAAGATCATAGTGGTGAAATATATATTAAAAAATCTATTTTATTTTATTTTATAAATAAAATAAGTAATTCTAACTGCCTGTATTGGCCATTGGGTAAAATCTATAGCTGATAGATGGTTAAAATTTAATAATATTTTATTTGTACTTAGTCTAAAACTGATAAATTTTAATAGGTAGGGAGGTAAATAAATATTCATTAAATTTGTTTACACTTAAGGACAAGTCATTGTTGAACAAATTCAGTCCAACAAGTTATACTTATACCATAATATATATAAAAAAAATATCTATATTTAATATCACAAACCTACAACCGATAACCATGTCTGTGAATGTCAAGCATTTAGTCTCCATTTCTTCAACTTTTAACTTATCACTTATTTGTAATCATGAGACCTTGAACGGTTAACCAAGTTTTACTTGGTAACTTGCTGGGCCAAACTAGCTCTGGTTAAGGAAAGTTGATTTAATATTGTTGTTAATATATGTATATACATAGTATATACAACTTTTGGCTTTAGAAAAACATAGTTTATAAATTTAATCATACTCAATTATTAAAAAATTAAAATTTGATTATTATTCATGATTAATTTTGTTAAGTTTTATTTTTATTAGATATAACTTATAAGGTATATTATAAATTATTATTATATCTAATATCATATTGAACCTTACAAGGATACAAGTAGTGATACATTTTATGTATTTATGTATATTATTTACTTTGAGATGAAAATTAAATTTGTAAATTTTTAATTATAAATATAGTCTATATAAGCTTTAATAATGTCTCGGGTGTCAAATGTCCTAGATTCTACAACAACAAACAAAAAAAAAACACATCATTGTACAATACATTCATCACTTTGTTCAGAATCTAAAAAAAAATATTTAAACATTCTGATGCTACATAATTATTTTATTCTATGTACCTAGTTAGTACTGTTTGGCAAGAATAACTCTATTAATATCCATTATTAAAGCTTATAATGCTTATGTAGACTAAATTTATAATTAAAAATTTACAAATTTAATTTTCTCTCAAAATAAATAATGAATCTAGGACATTTGACACCCAATAATAGGACAATATTGACACCCGCTGATAAATGATAGGACAATTGACACCGAATATAAAATTTATAAATACTGAATAATTAGCGTATAATCTTTTAATAAAATAATATAATTCAAAAATTTATTTTAATAAAATTAATAGAAAAACTATTTCGTAAATATAAATAATAGGTAATAAAAATACAAGATAATATTCAAATTAATGTTTAATAACTTAGGATACGGTTTTTAATAATTTCAGTATTTGTTTTGAATTGAAAAGTTTTACACGTCTATATGTTTAAGCCTTTCTTTGTTTGATTTAATTTTATAATTTATTTGTATACCTGTATTTAGTTTTAAATCTCTATTGAGACAATGTTATGAAGTTCATCATATTTTATAAAGCTTCAATAAATATTATAATATATGTATGTGGATGTTTAAATCTAATTACATGTTGGAACTTACTGTGACAACCTTCTGATCTATTATTTGTCCTACTATTATCCCTAACTAATAACTATATTGTGATTGCCTATAGGTACTTCGTACTTACCTACTCACGAATCATGATTATCGTAATCGTAATTCCTCGGTGTCAATTCTTCGTGTTCTAAAATTATTGGGTGCAAAAAGTACAATATCAGCAAAACCGTCTGGTGTCAATTGTTCAAATACCATTGTTGTGTGCAGCATAACTAGTTGAAATAATGTTTCAATTTCCAACTTCGGGGGTAGTTTCCGATGGCAAAGTGAATATCCTTGGTGCATTATAGAGGTTAAAAGTAAATAGTTTCAAAAAAATCGAGAAAAACAAAAAAAAAAAAATGGAACAACGAAATTTTTACGCAAAACTATAGTTTTCGACAAAATCGATTTTTTATATGGCTGTAACTCAAAAACTAATCACTATAAATACTTAAAATTTTCACCACATGTTTATATTATCGTTATTAATATATGGCTAAATTTTCAACATATTTTGTTTTTTTAAGCTATTTATAGACCACTGAAATTTTCGATTTTTCTAAGAATTTTTTTTTGAAGTGTCGATAAACAAATTTTGGATGGCCAAAAAAACTTGAAAATTTAATACAAGTTTCCTTATGAGTTTTTTTCATTATAATAAATAATTATTTATAATTTTTTTTTATAAGCGTTTATAGTTCAAATGTTTACGAAATATGTCAAAATCACGAAAATGTTGGTGTATTCCAGCCATTAAAACATAAACCACCTTTTGCACCAACTACTAGAAATTATATCCTAGGTTTTGTATACAATGATACCTATCATTGTGTTCAAATTTAACACTCCTATAATATATAATAGTGATCCATACAGCACCTAATATACAGCAGAGCGGTACCCACTTACCTTTTTTTGTTTTCATTTAACATAATGGTGGGATGTTTTGTTTCTAAAAGTTTTGGATTAGAAATTAGAATATTCTCCAAAGTAATTAAAAAAGAAATAGACAAAAATGAAAATATTATCTTTCTTTATTATGAATATATTAATGAATGTATGACAATTTTTACTTTCAAAATATATATTTGATAGGAAAGAATATCTAATTCAATGTGAAAAGATATGTTTAATGTTTCAAGAATATGTTGGTAAATTGAAAGAAGACACTTCCAATATATGAATACTGATCAGTAAATACATATTAAATATGTATGTATATTACCTACATAGTTTTTTTTTTTTTTTATGTAAAAATATTAATATTTTATTCATTTGATTCTCTGTAAAAATTATTTATCAAAAACTTTTAAGACTAAATTGTATTTGCTAGATAGCAGAAATAAAATAAAAAGCAAAAATTTAGGTACGTACAAATTTAATTTATAAATGTATTTTATCAATATTGTGTTTTTTAAAATTAAAGAGACCTATTTTGTATAAACATTATAACTTTATTAGACTGTGTTAATTTGTATGTATACACTTGCATAATATGTTATTTAACATTATATTATATACTTTTACAAAGTATGTATTCTAGAAATGTTACTTTAATCAGTTTAATCAATACTTTCTTGGTAGGTATTTACCAACTAGTTTTTGGATAGTTGGCTATAACAAATACGACAATGGGTGTTGAAAAATCTTAATTTACAATAAATATATATGGTATAAATGGTATAATATGTACTTTAAGTTGAGTAGTATCTACAATTTTTATTTTAACATTAACACTTCCAGCTGACTTGTTATAAAATATGGGAAATCTAGAAAAATTGTCTTTTACACTATATTGTGAAAAATAAATTTAAAATAGTATCTGAATCTACGTATAGGTACAATGAAATAAGTATACAATTATTTAAATTAATAAAATACAAATTGGATGACAATACCTGTATAATAATAATTGACTACATAACCTGAACATACAAAATATTTTAACCCTAATTGTCTTAGATCATATACAATAAAGTGCCTTGATAGAGAATCTAAAATAGAGAGATTGATCTCTATCAAGGCACTCTAATATACAATGGATTGAGCCATATTCTATCTTGCCTATGTTAGCAACATGAAGCACATAATATTAGCGACGAGTCGCGAGATGAGATGCTCATGTATATTGTATACTCGTCGCGTTAGGTTCGCGACAAAAATAGACATTTTTCGATCGTTTCGTTTGCTTAAAATTTTAATAATTGATTTCTACCCATTTTCATAATCCATAATAACAATAATTATAACAATATAACAAACAAAATAGTTTGACATACGTATAAATCTAAAAGAAATAATGATCACATAATATAATAGTAGGTAGTTTTAAAATATAATTATGTGATAATATAATAATTTTAAGATGAATATAACTATAATAATAAAACAAGAATACCAATTTCAATATTTAAATAATAAGATCCAATAATTTTCTGTTTGTCTTTGAAAATTTCTTTATTACTTTTATAATGTCGATAGGTATATTTCTATGAATAATTAATAAAGTCAACCCTGTAAGTTTTTCTGGGACATTTGACTTCTCATCCATGTTTTTAACCTACCTAATGTAACATTAGACATTTTTCAGAGAGCAATACCTAAGCAAGCAGCTAAAGGAGTCATGTTTAGTGCAAAGTAAAAAAGTTGGACAAATACATAAAAATATCAAATAATTAAATTAATTAATTGATTAAATATCTAAATCAGACTATCTGGATAAAGAAATAGGTACTGAATATCGAAAATTAAATTAATATGATAGTAATTTTAACCAGTTATGTCATAAATAATAACTAGTTGTAAAACAAAACTTCACTAATTAGTAATTTTGGTAATTTTGTTCTTGCCCATCCATAATCGTAACAACAGAATGTTTTATTCAATTTTAACAATTTCTTAACATCTATGTCACAGTCACACAGCCTGTCCCCATAGACATATATAAACAACATATATTTATATATGTCTATGCGCCCTGTCCCAGAATCTATCTTAGTCTGTTATCGATATTTTATTAATTGATAACAGGTTTTCAAAACTATTATCAATTTCCATTATCCGCCCCCCAAAAAAAATATGCACTATATTTTTAATTTTTGATTCATTGATTAAGATATAATTATTAATTATAATAAAATAAGAAAGCACCTATACATGAATCACATTTAACAATATCCAGGAGGGGGGGCGATATCGCCCCTATCGCCCCCCTAAAATACGCCCCTGGGCGCCCTGGCTCCATCCATTGTATATGATCTAAGGCTTAGATTCTAAGCTAATTGTGGTGTCCTCGCCTCCTCTGGCTTTGAATTCAATAGTAATCCTTGTATTTAATTTTTTTTTAAATTACCATTAATTTGTTGATGTGTATATTGTATATTTAAAAATAAATCGAGTAGTATTTTACATACCTATTACACATACAATTTGTACCACCTACTTGAAAAATATATATTTTTAGCATCAAATAGTTTTCGGCAAACACAAGGGACACAAGCCTTGAATGAATGGCGTATTTACTATAAGTTATACTTTAAATTATTTTTAATATATTTTAAATTATTTCAAATTTCCCTAAATTTGCGCGATTACCTTCCTCCTGATCGTCGGAGGGCTCTCGAGGTCATAATTCGAGAATGACCAAGTATACCGTTAGTAAAATGTATATTAGTTATTAAAATTATTAAATTGTGTAAATAAAATGTGATACCTATGTGAAATTACGTGATTATGTAAATATTGATGCGCATGCACCTTACCTTATTCGCAGCTGACTGGATATGCAGT
>VUJU01005327.1:0-14208 GCA_009835225.1 Aphis craccivora
AATATTTATAATGTATATAGGTATGCGCATAGTCGTTCGATCACGATTCGCAAAACTGGTGGGACCGAACAAGAAATTAGCAAGAATGTGTGTATACCGAGGTGATGGTGACCGGGTGGTAGTGGTGGTGGTGGTGGTGCCCAAGTTCACTGGACCGTGATTCGATCCGATGGAATCCCGACGGACTACGGGCCGTCGGTTGGAGACGGCTGCTGTGGAAAATATACGTAAATCATCGTCGTCTTCATTGTATTCGCTGGAAATAATCTAGACGACCCGGTCTAAGCCTTTACGGTGCAATTATACGATAATAATTGCAAACCTATAACGCGCGTAGTGCTGGCACTCGGTCCGGTTCGCATCGGCCGCGTACCGTTTCGGCCGAAGGCCATTTTGTACGAGACGCACCGAAGGACCGACGTCTCATCGTCGTCGTCGCGCACAGCAAAAACCACGTTGTACACGCACGCGATTCATACGGCATCCGGTAGCTATACGGGCAGTGTTTTACACGCGCAAGCGTCAGTCGACGTTTAGATGATTCTGGAACCATAGTTAACTTGCCGGTACGCAGGTCTACAACGGGTCTGACAATTTTTTCGTTTCGGAAATTTTTTCTTAGCGTTTAATTCGTCCTCCGACCTACGCCCCCGCCAGAAACAGTTGTCTCGTTTTTTTTTTTTTTATTCGAATCTATTTTTTTCATAACATTATTTTTATTGTAAGCCAAATATTCTAAACTCACACATTTATCATACTTCTATAGGTGTAGATACCACCGTATTTTATTTATTACGCGTACTTACATCATATCGGAGCTTGACACGGGCTCGCGTGTAACGCACGCCGTTGAGACGACAGCGAAGACTTTTTTCCCTCGATCGGAATAGACATTTTTTCCCGACGACAGCGGATACGTTCGGAAAAATTATTATCGTTAGCACAATTCTATTATACAAACACGACGACGCTACCATCGACAACAAAAAATTGCCGCAGGTCGGCCGTTCGCGGACATACACCTCGGCGGCATCATATGCACTTTATAGACGATCGACATAACACCGATCGTATTGAAAAACGCACGATGGTCATCATGAAAAACCTAAAGATTTTTCTGAAACGTTTCCGACATGGTAAGTTCTCGACGACAGGATATATTCAATAGCTTTACAATAATATAACAATCAAAATATGTATAATTACGCGACATGTCATACACGTGTGTACCGTTTTCCTCGTTTAAATCGTAAATATACCTAGTTATTATTGATATGTTTTTATTACTATAACGTTATTCTGGGTCTGAAAAAAAAAATAATATAATTTATAAAAGACGAACGGGTTGTTTTTCCTTTTGGAAATACACAAAGGTGTCTAAAATGCTATAAGTTAATCACTGTTAACTTGAATTAAATCCATACTTTTTATACTTATAATTTATACGATTCTTCGGTGTTTGAAAAAAAAATTAATTTACATCGATCGGTTATGTTTATTAATTTTAGTATCGTATTTTAATTAAGCATACCTATTCAATAAGATGATAATCATAAAATGGGTATATATTCCTAATAATTGTGGGCCGGATTTATGTGCATTTACATGTTTTTTCTAAACAGTCCAAAAAAATAGCTTGGTAACAAGCTACATACAAGTTTGAATTATAGTCAATAAATCCGAAATAAAAAATTTTATTTTGCATATTTTTGCATATGTCGTCTTTTTTGACATGTACTAAATATTTCTGTATTTTACGATTTTTTATAACATATACCTACACAGATTTTAAATGCATAATAATATGTAATATTTTATTTTATATTTATTGCCCATGTAATTGACGAAGTCGTTTTTTTTATCTTATCTGAGATCTATAAGGACAAGTAGTGATCTGTTATTGAATAAGTTTTCGTGAATCATATATAAGTCGTATTTGTCGTAATCCGAGTGCGCGTAATTTTCATTCGATTTAATTTATTTATGTTTAAAATACTGAAATTACTAAAAAAAATGAAACATATAAATAAAATATAATTTTATGTTAACATATAAAAATAATGAAAATAAAATTATTTTTTTAATCAATTTTTTTGCATATTTTTTATTTTATAGGGTGGCTATATTCTTGTAAAATAAATACATAATTTATAGTGCATATTTCTGAGATTTTAAGAACATAAATCCGGACCCTACCAGTAATAACTATGTCTACAATGTTAATAAAATGTATAATTTTATAATAAATATTTTTCAATGGACGGTGAAAAAGATTGTTTATATTTTAATGACCTGAATACCCCAAATTAAATCTTGTACAGAAAATGCCAATCTAAATAACTGATGTATGTTTCAAGTTTCTACAACTAGTAATTTTTAACTATAGGTAAAAAAATCTAAAATTATTTTATATGATGCCTCTTTGTATTCTTATCATTTTTTAATCACTATAGAAGACTAAATCATGATAACTTTGTATCAAATCTCCAAGTAATTTGACAAAAAATTTATCATCATTTATAAAAAAAAAAAAACCATAAAAAACGAATGTTTAAAATGCCTATAAATAGCCTTAAATTAAAGTTTAAGATTAAAAAAAATAAAATTGTGACTAACGATTTTTGATTATTTTTGATTATAATAAGAAAAACTCATAAGAAATATTGTATTAAATTTTCAAGTTTCTCGGGTATCCAAAATATTTTTATCGACATTTAAAAAAAATATATTTAGATAAGTAAATCACAAATTTCAGTTTTCTATAAATAGCTCAAAAAAGGCTAGAATATTTTGAAAATGTAACCGTGTATAGATAATGGCAATATAAAAATTTGGTGAAAATTAATTCAAGTATTTACCTACAAAGATTTGTTTTTAAGTTCCAACAATATAAAAAAATAGATTTTTTCAAAAACGGGTTTTGAGTGAAATTCCCGTTTTTGTGTCACTTTTTTGTGGTTTTCCCTGATTTTTTTGAAAACTACTAAAAACTTTTTAATTTTGAAATCTATACTAAGGGTATTAAATTTGCCACTGGAAACCGCCCCTGAAATTTTAAATTGAAGCATTATTTCTATACAAATTATGGTGCACACAGACACAAAAAACACACATCATTATACAATCAATATATTCATCACTCCGTTCAGAATCTAAAACAAAATAATAAAATATAAGTACCTAGTTAAATATTTTGATTTTGATGAATGAAGTTGTTTATATAACACTTTGTATTTTAAGAAAAAACGAATAACTGTATCAATTTCTGTACGAACAGTAAAAATATTTTTATTTAAACGATATTGTGTTTTATTGTAGCCATTTTATTTTATATTTATATACCTAATTTAGTTGTATAATAACATCTAAATCCAATAGTTATAAATATAACAAATATATTTACAAATAAATTTATTATAAAATATCTGGTAAGTATAGTTACCAACTTCCTATATTAAATATAGTTAAAGTACATTAAGTATAACAGCCACTAGGTTGTTTTTTCTATGATTATAGCATTTTTATCAACAGTTTAATTTACGTTTGTAAATAAAGTCTTAAAATACTATTATATTGACGGTGAAAAATGTAACTTGCGATCACAACAATACTAGGTTTTATACAATAGACATTGAACGGGAGCTTTTTCTATTGTTTTAAAGGTCGAATGTCAGAGTTAAATATAATAATAATAATGCATCGAAATCATAGCTAGATCATTTATAGGTAGTACGATCGACAGATAAATTATTGTTAGACATAATATTATATTTACATTATCCATTTAGCTATAGTATAGATTATAGAACAGTATCGATTCTATACTAGAAAAAAAATATTAGATAACTCAAAACGTTCGATTCATAAACCATAATAATTTGATCTTCGCTTGTACAATGTCTTACAAACCGCCAACCTTTACTCATAAAATCCTTTTTAGGAAAATTATATTATAGTTGTCTTATATATTTAACTATAGAAAAAAATACTTTATTATTTAACTTGGTCAGTTGGTCTATATGAAACTATAAAATAAACATGAGTTTGACAGTTTGCCACTCCCTGTGATAACTTTGTAATAACATATTATTAAAATATTATATATTTATGTAGACATGTATAGGTAGTAAGTTATTCAACCTTGCAGTTAAAGTGGTTACGAATATGTCTTATTAATTATTATTGACCATCGCATAAAAATACTATTGAGCTTGAATTCTTTTTCAAGTTAAACTAGTAAGTATACTCTCTTTTAATTAATAAAATAATTAAAAACATAGAATTGTTTATTTTTATAATTAAAAAGAACAACCAACGATAATTATCGTTATAAAAAAATGTAAACATCTGCATTTTAAAATAGCCATTTTTCTGTACCTATTTTATTCAGTATACAGTGTCAACATAACACATATCAAATACAAAATTAATAATCGTTCACCGTGACTGCATATGAACAAAAATGTAAAAATTATTCGACTTATACGTAAATATTAAATACTATATTATTCTCAACTAAATTAATAGTGTTCGTTTTAAATTAATGAAATCATAATCATGTTTAATTACAATTACAAGCATATTCATTTAAACATAATATTGTATTACTATGTAATATTTAATTATTATATTAAATATAATAAGCTGCAAGTCTGATTCAATTTTACTTAAATGTTTCCTGTAGATTAATTAAAATATATTTTTATGTTATACAGCTATAGAAATTAAAAGTAACAGCAGTTAGTTTTTCAATGATATACATTCTTCTCACGCACACACTCGTGGACACGATCGAGTTTAAATACCAACAAATTCAAAAAAAAAAAATCAGTATTTTTTTTATGCTAACAAAACAAATATACTATTGAATTATTTTATTATATATTATTATATTATTATAATTTATATATATCGTAACATTTGTAATATTATATGTATTTATAATATAATAATATACATAATTATCTCTGAAAACCAGAAAATGTAGACGCTTGGAATCTACTTTCTAGGGTCTACTAATTACTATTCGGTCTTGACCCGTGATGTATGCTAACGAGTTACAATTTTAAAACACGATATTAATGAAATCAAATTTTGTTTAAATAAAAGTGATTAAAATTAACATTAAATAATTTAAATGTATATAATATTTAAATATAATACTTTAATATTTAATTAAGTATTAAATACTATTATTTTCAACTATACCTACATCCAAATTAATGGTAGTCGTTTTGAATTAATGAAATCATAATCATGTTTGAATATATTTTCAGGTTTATCCATTTAAACATATATTATTACGAATATAATATTATGGTACGAGTATACTTAATATTATTATATTATACCTATAGCTATCTAATATTGTAAAGCGGTTAGTGCTGCAGGTGACTAGACGAAGGAATAAAAACCATGTTAACGGGTCTGCTATACCTAAAATAATATTTATTTATATTATATAATCGCATAACTTAATTTTCTCCGCGAAAGATCATAATAATATTATCGCTAAAGGTGTTATAGGTACATATATTTGAGCGTTCGTTGATCCCATTGTACAACTTCGGTAAATAGACAAATCTATCAAAAATTCGATGTGTGTAAGTTATTAATAGTATAATATAAATAAGTATGTTATAAGAAGTATAAACAATTTAAAGTACTTACTTAATGGCAACAAGGTCAGTTTTAGGAATGAAATGGAGGGACTATTATAAATAAAATTTGTGCGTATATTACATAAGTAGTAAAAAACGCAAATGTACATAAACCTTAGCTCAAGTTAAGGTATACAAAGTTCATAACCGTCGGTTTATTTTCAAAAACGTGCCAAATTTAAAATGTATTGATTTTTGAGTTCCAATATTTTTCTGAATAACCGAATAGTAATATTTGTTTGAACTTATATATAAATACAGACGACAGCGTACAACTATAAAACATAACATCATCAATTACGTATAAACAATATGAACAGATTTATTAATAAAAATAAGACCACCGTCCTCCTACTACAAGTTGTACCAGTCTTTAAAATATTAAATAGGTATGCACCTTTAAAAAATATGATACGACTATGCGAGACAGCAATGCTTCTCATCCAGTATAAATCACATTCACCCACATTTTACTATTTTAAGTTTCTCTGTTAACAATTATTAACGAAATCCGCTCGAGGTTTAAAATTTTAAATAATTAATATGTTATCACGAGGAACATTTCTCAGCTTCGATCGGCTGAAAATCCAAACTTTACGATCGTTTTGTATATAATACGACTTACGATGAGTGATGACGATTATGTTATGCACCACTATGTTTAACGTATTCTATACGATACACACTGACGATGACGTAGGCAAGTTATTACCTACTTGTCCGGAATTCATTAGAACTGTGTTGTAAGTCGGAAATTTTTTCTACGCCCGTAAAATTTTCCCGTGTCTGCGCAGCAATAAATCATACGAGGAAAAAAATTAACTGTCGAGTATTATTGTAGATAAGATATAGGTGAGTATTATATTATGAACAAGTATGACCGCTATCAGAGTTGATGTAGCATATTACAACGATTAAGATACGAAGTAAGTACTAGCTGAATGTACTACATAATACTCTATACGGTCTTAAATAAGTTTAAAAGTTATAATATTCTAAAAACTTGATGTATCTAATCCATTTTTCTACCATTCACTCTAGGTACCAATAGATATACCTAAAAGTATTAACGTCTTATACAATCATTCGTTGTTATTAAAAAATAATACTATTAAAAAAGCTGGCTTTTTCTTGTTGTACCTACTTACAGTATAATATTATACCAACATGCCGTATTTTTATAACTATTACAAAAATTCTATAGTTATGTTTTATTAAATCCCATCAATTTTTATAGTAATTATTTTTTTTAACAGTTAATCTCATATACTAGAACAGTGGATTTTGCTTATGTTTTGTTATGTTTTATTAAATCCCATCAATTTTTATAGTAATTACTTTTTTTTAACAGTTAATCTCATATACTAGAACAGTGGATTTTGCTTATAGGTACACAACACATGTACCTATCTATAATAAATTTGAATATTGTACATAGATGATTAGATTATAATAATAATATAACAATAGGTATAGTGTGCATATATAATACAGTAAAAATCGATTCAATCAATGTTAAAAAAGGGTTATAATAAAAATTATAATACACTTCAATAGTATAGGCTACACTAGTTGGCACACTTTTTTAAACGTCCAATTTAAAACACGAATTTTGTTTGCGCACAAATGATTATATAAGTAGCAATTGTTTAAATATTCGCCTTTACGCATATATTATTTTATTGTCGAAATAATTTACGTAACTGACACTAACAAGTATCATTATCTAATGTTCACAAAAACGGAAAAACTAAATGATGAAAAACTAAGAAAAACGAATGTTGCTGAAACTTTTCATAGACGTTTTAATAAAAATAATGTATTTTTATAAACTTTGCGCTCATGAGTTGTAAAAAATTAATGTGGCCACATCATAAGTTGTTTTTTAGTAAATATACAAAACCTGCAGAGCCCGTTAACTAATGCCTTATGTCAGTCAAACAGTATACACATCATTTTTAGTGACAAATAACACTGTACCGTACTTCCGATATTAAATTTTTATTTTGAACAACCATAATAGATAATATATCTATAGGTAATATTGCATTGAACGATGATTTCAGTATTATGTTTTTGTCATTGTTTTATAACTATTAGCCATTTAAGATTTGCATGTATTACGCGTTGTATATTAAATATATTATTATATACAATATATACGAGTATAATATACTACTAATATGGATAATTAATTTGTTTAATTTGTTTCCAGGTTTGATATCGTCGATGCTGATTGGCGTTTTCGCACTTGTTTTGAGTACACTAATCGCCGTGTTCGATCCATATAAATTACTACTCAACTGGGTAAGTGGCCACAGGTGCCGGTCATAAGATACATATTATTTTGTTTTAAGGATTGAATAATTTTAAGTAAAACAATACAGAATAATATACTGCCATAGGTACGTTTTAATAGGAAAAATTACCATTTATCAAACGTACTAAATTGTCCGTCAGCTCTGTGTCATGAAATAAAAATAAAAATAACAATTATTATTCTCGGTAGCCCTTTTTCTTGTAGACCGCAGTTAATCAAATTACTTTTTTGAAAATCTTAATACCTATATATAAATTGAAACACGAATGAGTACCTATAGTATTTGAGTTATTTAACTTTGTGTACTACCTATAAGGTAGTTGAAGTGGTAGTTTGAAAGCTTATATGAGACTGTGATAATTTAATCAATTAAAAACTATTATTATACTATTATTAATAACTTATATTTGTAAAAAAAATTCTTAATAAATAAATACTAAATGATCCAATATTCCATGTATTAATTGACAATTCTTTCAAAGTTTCAACCCATATTTAAGGACTATGAAAACCGCTTAATGCCTTAATCCCTATAATTTTAATAATTCAGAAACAAATTGTTAAAACCTATCTAGGTACCTAACAATTTACAGTAAAAAAAGGTTGGTTCTCATTTGACAAATAGAAGTTTTTAACACCACGCAGGATACTTCTTAAATAGCATAAAAAATCTACATAACTGAAAACATGGTATGTACTTAAATAAACTAAAAGAAAAAAAAAATTGCGATAAAGCGTACAACATACTTAGTTAATCACACAGTAGATTTATATATTATTTACGATATACGTCTTTATAGTTTATATAGTAAGTATATTATATGTATAATTTACGACGTAGTATTTATATTCGAAAATTTTATCAAATATTATAATGTTAAAATTTTAATAACTATCGTTTATTACGAATGACTTGTTACTTTTTTATAATATTCCTAACCTTTAAAGTCATAAATATTAAATTATCGTGTATTCGTGTTGATATATTTTTATTTAAATAACTAAAACAATGTTTTCGATTTTTCGTAATTGCTATAATATTATTCTTCCTTGTTAGAGCTTATTATAACGTGTACTATGACGGCCCAAAAAAAAATTATTGCTTCCTATTGATATTTAATTACCAAAAGTTACTACTTTTTAATTATTACTACAGAAACATTTCTTCAATAATATGAACATATATTTTTGTTAATCTATTAGCATTTATGTTTATTATGCTACTAATGTATTAGATAGTATGATTAAAATATTTTAATAAAAGTTATAAAATATTATATGGAATAATGATTGAATTAAATTAACATATATTTAAATAATGTATGTTTATTTTGAAATTTAATGCAATGAAAAATAGTTTATGATTTATAGTAATGAAATAAATTTTTTAACATGACATTCATATTTATAATATTTTATTGTAACTTATGGCAAAAAAAATAACGTTTTATAACTGTGCCTTTAAATAATGTACTTCATTAATTTTCGATAAAAAAAAAAAATCGAAACATTTTACCGAAAATACAAAAAAAAGAAATAATATTTTTCCCGATTGCCTGAATAACCAAATTCTTCGTTACAAATATAATATTGTTCAACCTTCGATAATATTAACCCCGAAATCTGAATATCATTTTCATTCCGGCAATGAGAATATGCGGATAGCTCTTAATACCTACATATCTACCATATTTACTCCAGGAATCGACAATAAATTCGACATTTAACAAATTAATTAATAATTTGATGTAATTCAATAATTTGTCCATACACCTATCGTGTAAATATATTGATTAATAAAAAACTAACTGGGGAAATATTAATATACTATCATTGAATTTTTTTTCAGAAACTCGTACTGGTCGAAGGTGGTGAAGCGTTCGAGTTGTGGAAAACACCACAAGCAGCAGTTTACTTAAAAGTATACATATTCAACGTAACAAACCATGAAGATTTCTTGGCCGGGATAGACGAAAAATTGCGGTTTCAAGAAGTCGGCCCATATATCTACAGGTATTTATTGAGTAATAAATTTGTATTGTATATAAAAAATAATTTTAAGAGTAGTTAAAGATGTATAGTGAGCGCAGCATTAAAAATACTATTTTTATAAATATTATTTTAGCAAATCTTATAAAAATACAAGTAATAAATTAAAATAATTACATACTAGACTTATATTATACGACGTTAAAACTTACTCGTGGAAAAATAAATTACTTATAGTACCTATTATAAATAATACATAAAATATCCTTCGAATCACAGACTGACACACCGTTTCAGCTCAGAAGTATTTTTGGAATGCAATGATTAGTCATTGAATTCAAAGTTAAGTTAACACATCAATGTCAACAGTTTTTATAACTATTGATGAAGAATAGAATTAAAATCTACTATACAATGGAGTGTTCTACTACTAATTAATGTCAGAGTAAATTTTGTTTTTAATTTATTGTTATTTCATTTATTTGTTATTTACATTTAAGTTGAAGTTTCGGACTAATGATGTTAATGTACTCAATTTCTATACATTTTATTTTGGGAGGATTTTACTTAAAAATAAAAAAATAAAAACTTAAAATTATTTTGGATTTAAAAACGAAATGAAAGTTAATACTTGGATGTCTGGCGTATAAAATAGGGAGAACTAGCTAATTCTAAAGTAACCATTAAAAATGACGTATCAGACCTAGCTAATGATTTAAAAATTAAATAATTATCAAACAATATCTCACTACCTTTAAAATAACATTATACATAATATATAGTATGAAGACATATATTACTGAAGACCTAAATGAACTAATCCAGTGAAAAGTGTTTGATTTATTATATTTTATTTGCAAAATAAATTACATTAATTTTAAAGATTAATATTAAAACATAAATATTAATCTACAGACCTATAAGTATAAACATGTGATACAATTATATATTATTAATTGTTTTAGGTACGTACAATTTGTAAGTTCTTCAAGTTCTTACTAAAAACTAATTTTAAACAAATTTATTAATTAATTAAAATTTTTTTTATTCACTTAAGTGTTTTATTCGAAATTTTGGGTTAAAGCTGATAACTACTTACAATGGTAATATTTTCTTCTTATAATATCATTATTATTAACTCTATTAAAATGGTTATAAAATGTTTTAATATTTATTATATGATGTTTTCCGGTAAGTATGTTTTATTTATGAATTTAATTGATTGTGAAAAAAAATGTAATTACACTTTATTTACTTTATTTGTATATTAAATCTAAATCGTTTATAACTTGGCGATAGTTGGCGTCAAAACGGCAATGTTATTCAATAGGTACACATTTTTATGTGTATAATAATTTTCATTGCTAACATGTAACAATTTATACTTAAAACCGGAAAAATTGATTACGATCGAGAGTATTGATATACACAAGATATATACGCAAGAACGACATCATACGATATTTATCTATCTACACATAGCTCAAAGATAGATTACATAATACTGTTATTTATTTTTTTTACTTTTAAAGACTTTGTTTGCAGAATACTTAAAAAATTAAAATGTATTATACATATACATAAATGTTATTAAAATATAATTAGATTTTTGTAGAAGCTTACAATATTTAAATGTTTATTGTTTGAGGAAAATATAACAATTAAGTAATTTTACCTAACAAGTGGGTACGTCACTCATTCGCTTATATAGGTAACGTCTTTGCAATCAATATGTATGATGCCTAACTCAAAAGAAAAAATTAATAATTATAGTAATAATAAAATAATGATGAAAGATAGAACTATAGAATAATATGATATATGTTATATCTTATATCATTGAAATGTTTAAAAAAAATGTATACTAATCTGCAAGCTTTTTGAGATGTGATCTCTTTATTTGTAATCTATACCTACAAATTACCGGGGGATGTGGAATTATTCCTATCGAAATCGATCATAATAATATTTGAAAAAGCGTATACGACTCGTATAACGCACATTAATACCTACTGTGGGTAATGAAAATTGCTTAATTGTAAAATAAGCACTTACACAATGTTGAATTTCAATTACAAAATATCTAATTAATAGGTACTCTACACTAGGCCCTTAATTGTATACATCTGTTGTTTGTAACGCGCCTTTATAATAATAGGTAGGCACTGCTGGTCTTGAAAAAATAAAAACCGAGCAAATAGTGTATAATAACATACAATTATATGTTAAAGTGTGTTAGTAATAGGTATAATAATAATTATAGAGCGTATTTATCGTATTCACGAGTGTATAAATATTATATCATATTTCACAATTTTACGATCCAATATAAGTAGTAAGTACCTATAGCACCGTGATTTGCTTTTCCGCAAACAATATAATATTATCAAGTACTACAATATTAATGTCTGTATTGTACGCTTATTATCATACAAAGAAGATATATAAATTCTTCTCGTACGAATAAAATCGGGTGCGTAAAATCGCGTAGTATATGTATATAAAAAAATCGTAAAATAAAATTAATGAAAATGTACACCACCTGACCGGGAAAGATTAAAAATGAATAATTTAAAAAAAATAACAAACCATTAAAATGACATGACATGATGTAACATAAAACATTATAATAAACCCATTATATTTTATGCGTAGATTACGAATTTTCTTAGTAGTTATAGGAATAGCTACTTAGGATTAATCATAATATAGTCTAATATATACCTATGCATAAATAGGGCATATATATATATATGGTTATAGGGGTTTTACACGAAGGCAAACCACAATGGGTGGAACGCAAAGCGAACGAAAGTATATATTTTTTTTTTTGTAAAACGATCTTAAATATTCATAGTTAGGTATAGATTCCGATCCACGTTTAAAAAACGAGTCGGTTAACTTGTTATAATAACATCTACGCATGAAACAAAGTGCAGACACCGCGTTGGTTGATCGGGCCAAAGATCGTAAAATGTCAGAAACTTAGATAATACCTTGGGCGGTAATCGAAGTCATGGACAATAACGTGGAAGTATAATAATTTGTAAAAAAAAAAAATTAAATAATATATACTCGATTAAACAAATAAAACGTGTTCTCTTCGTTTATTTAGGTATATTTCCATATTGGCAATAATATAATATTGGAAAATTCCACTTCAGTAAATAAAAACAACGGTTAGGTTATTACTATAGCATTGATTTTAAAACATACTACTATTTTTTTAAATCAATGTTACTAGGTAGTTAACTAGTTATAATAATAATACAATTAAATATTCAAATGTGTAGTTTAAATTATTAATATATTAATTATTAATAAATAATATATTATATTAAATACAGGGGTTCTTTTTCCTAAAATTATCCTTAGGTAGTTTATTATATTATATTTACACTAAGGTATTATATTTAATATTTATTGATATCTCAGTTTCTATTTATCAAATATTTTTTCCTTTAATAAAAATTAAATGCAATTATTAAAATTAATTATTTTAAATATATGTAATTATGTATAAATATGTTAATTTTATAAAATAAAATAGTATTCACTATAAACATGTCAGCACCAGATTTGATTAAAGCTTAAAACAAAAAGGTGATCTTTACTATCTCTTGTCTATTTTAATATTTTTAGAAGACTGTTAACAGTTCCACAAAATAAATGTTCACAAAAAACAGTGAACACTTTTAAAGATGGTGATTTATAGCTAGTAACTACAGTAGGGAGCAAAAGCGTGGGCACTAAGAAGGCCTAAGCACCCTAAGCCCTAAAGTAATACAATAATGTTTTTCTTTTAATAATTTCCAATAAACTATTAAAGTATTGATTTTGTATTTAAATTGTATTTAAATAAAATCAGGGTCTATTTTTTAATTTAATATCTTACACTTGGAATATAATAATATAATTTATAAAACATTTATACTTAGGTAAATATCAACATCATAATATATAAATAAATAAAAATAAATATATTTCAGATACAAAAATGTTTTTAATATTATTCAATATGATGATATGTTATTAGAAAAGAGATGCTAAGGTATAGTAAAATAACTTCAGCAAATATAACTAATTTTACCTTTGAATTTTGAACTTGTTGGTTACTATTATTTAATATTGATATATTATACAGAACAGATGTCAAAGTGATTCTTTTATCATTAAACACTCGTTACTTCGGAAAGTTTTGACTTTTTTCAAAAGTCTTAGCTTTATATTTTTCTAAAA
>VUJU01005328.1:0-14204 GCA_009835225.1 Aphis craccivora
TATTATTATTTGATATTATTCATATCGAACGTTTGCAGTGCACGCAATATTATATTATGATTTATTAAAAAAGTGAAGTGATGCGCACACTACGTCAACTTTTAACAAGACGTCGTGAAACACACACTTTCTGTACACTCTTCTATAGGTTATAGGTATATATAATAGGTAATACGCGTGTTCTACACACACACACACACACACACATGCATAATTATATATATATATAATAACAGTCGCTTTATACGATGTATAAATATAATATTATAATATACGTCTGACAGAGTATTAGTTTAAGAAAAAATTTGTTTGCCAAACTATAATTGATGTTGAAATAATATTTAATCTGCCATGTTTGTAGTTGCGATGCAATGATTTAATGATCATTTACCTAACTTTAACTTTGGAGCGAGCGGCTTGTTTTCGAAATTTCTATTGAGTAAACACTACATAAAGTTTTCTCGGTTTTCTATGTAATAATAATATTTTATACAAAATATACGCACGTATGTATATAATATTATATTAATCAAATTATTCATAACATAGAAACCGCGTAAAATGCCTCGCGGAAAAAATAAGAAATCACGGGTGCGCACAAGTTAGCTCAATTTTCTTAGTGCAAAGTAAGTCGCTCGTTAGCATGCAAAGTTTCAAATTGAACCGCGATTCCACTCAACATTCACGTCTCATATCCTCGATACAATAACTTTTAAAAACCTCATGCCAGTCCCCTATGGTTCCTTTCTTTTGAATAATTTGTTCGTCTGAATATCAGAAGAACGAGCGCAGTATAACATAATATATAAACACGCACACAACATTATATAGGTGCACCGAGTACATACCTACATATGTACGATATGTATATGCCGCCTTGAACTCGAGGCATAAAGTAATCCATCTGTGAACGAAAAATCGTGTATATACTTATATAAACCTGTGTCTGAAATAAGAATTAAGAGTGTCTTATTCATTTGATTAAATATAACTGTAGTTAATAATAAACGTACGCTAGTCTTTGTTTTGCAGTGGCAGTCGTTTAGTTCCACTGTTTTATTATGATTTCAAAAAAACAGTGAAAAGAAAGTTTTTTGTGAAAAATAAAACAAAACGCAACATACATAAACGTAATATGATATTATGATGATTCGTTTAATGGTTTCAAGGTACAATAAATTAATATATTATATGATTATTGTTTTGTACAACAATCGGAGGTGATTAAACGAACATCTTAAGTAATGAAATATATATATTTTCTTAAAATTCGAAACTTCTAAAAGAAAAAAAGAGACAATTATAATAGATTTTGATTTCTATTTGTATATTAGCATAATAGGCGTAGGATTTATCTGAAGAGCCATTAAATAAAACAATTCAAATATTAATAATTTAAACGTAATAGCCTCTCCTAGATTAAACACTATAAACAGCATAAACGTATAAATGTGTAGATGTACCTAGGTTTGTAAAATTATAATCTTAGATCAAATTGTATAATACAATAATGGTACTGATATTGTATATAATTTAATATAAATTAACATATCCAAATAAAATAAAATAATAATCCTATATAATGCAGTTTATTGAGTATCGTCAAGATAACCGTATCATATTCATACAAAAACTGATAATTATTTAGGTGGTATAGAAACTTACCGGAAACACAATTTAAAAAGAAATCAAAATGATATACGTGTTATATGATTGAACAACTTTGAGTATTGTTATGTGCACGTATTAGCATTCGCCATCAACCATAATATTTACTGATTATTGATTTTAATTTAGAATTTTCCCTATAGAGAGGAATATCGTTTTTCGATTGTCTCACTCACGAGTCATCTGAGGCTATTCTTGAAGTCTGAACACTATTTGTTAACTTATTTCACAAATTGTATTTGCTTATGTTTTATTCATATATAATTGAATAAATTACACAAAGTGTAAAGGGTAAACTGTTGTTGTTGTCTTATCTATCAAACTACTTTCCCGTGTAGATACAACACGGGCCAAAACGGTGAAACACAGTAACCATTCTGTATCTATAAACTATAAAGATAGTGTGTTATTGTAATAATAAAAGTATTTCAGTTACACATTATGAACAGTAGTGCGCAAACAAGAAATAGGATATAATATTATAATGTTGTTTATCGTTTACAAATAAGTATGAAATCTAATTTTATAGATGTTTATTTTAGCATTTTTTGGACGTTTATCATATTTTATTATTTTAACATAATATATCTTTTGTGTTTTGTTTGTCTATACGATTCTTCGAACCGTGACTTTTATATTATAAAATAACTTAAATATATTATAATAGTATAATACGTGTATGTTTATAATAGGTCAACATTTTTGAAATTAAACAATATATTATTATTTCCCTCGTAATGATAGAGCATTGTTATTAACAATATATTACACAATGTGGCGTTAAATAGGTAGAAATCGGACAGAAAGCAAAACAAAAAAAACACTATCCGATTATGGGAATAATATCATCGTCGTCGTTACCATCTCACGCCACCGCGACAAATTGTGTTACAGGTTTTATCGTGCTCGCACAGATTTTTCTTGATTTCTAATTGTATTTTGTTTGTTAAGAGAGTAGAAATAAATCTGCGATATGATACATGATATTCGCGTTTAAAAACAGTTTTTAATACTTCTCTAAGATAAACTTACTAAAATTCACATGGAATTTTAAATAGGTGTATGTAGAATGTATATGTTGTTACATGGAACTAATTTCAAGTATACCTATAATAAAAAATGTATTTTAAATCAAAAAATTAATTAATATATAAAATAATAGTTGATAGTATCAAAATATAAATGGCCAATTGTGAAGCATTTTTAATATTATTTTGTACAAATACGATAAGTTTAATTACCTAATAAATTAACATTAACAGTGAACATATGTAATATTTTAGAAAATATGACTTCACACTCACATGAGAACTTTCCTAAAGTGTGATAACTGATTATAAGATAATATGGACAACAGGATAAATCATATTATATACCTATTTTAAATTACATGTTTTCAAGCATATTAATATTATATTGTATATTACAACATTTTATACCTACATATTATACAGAGTGTATATGTTTTCCTGTATAATAAGCCACAACGAAAAACTAAAAAAAATATTTACAGGATGGCCATCCTGAAAATAATGGACGGTAAAGTAAATCACTTCAACTTAGGAATGAATAAAAAAAAACCGATCTCTTCCATGTTGACCCTATAAATGTGGATTTCATTCTTCACACCTATACTTATTTAAGATAAGAGAAATACCTATAAACTTTTTACATTTTCTCAGCAAAGACTACGTAGTAAATTTTTTAATACAAAACGGCAAAATAAAAAAAAAGGGGGAAAGACACTCGACATTATTTTTTACTACCAAACCGTTCAATCGTATAAACGCACTATTTTACCCATTCTCTATATGTACCTACATTCTCGACGTCGCAGCACTGGGTTCGATTTAAAGCATCATTAATATTATTATACATAAATAATATACTTATGTGTACAATTTATTGCAACATCTTGAATTCTTGGGACCCGATTCCCGTCCCGTCTCCCCGACAATATTTTCTGCGAGAAGAACATTCATTTATATAAATGTGTGTGTGTTTATAATGTATATATATATATTATATATAGTTTAACGATATCGAACATCTGTATAATATATTTTCATCGGTGAAAAGTTTCGCGTATACGCGCGGCGGCGTCTGTTTTAATTGTGCCGAACAAACTGTCGGCCGAAAGCTTTTCTCTCTTATCGAAACGTTCCACTCTCTCGACTTTTGGCACCGCACGCACTCGTTGTAGCTCTGGCACTGGCAGAATGGTGACGATAATAATAATAATAATAAAACAATAATAGTAATAATTATTAAAGGCAACGTTCGTTTCGACTCTTCTCCGCCCGCCGCGAAAATCCTTTACCGTCCTGCCGCGCTCCGTTCGCGATATCCGCCAACCCACCCTGAAGTCTTGTAACCCTTTCTACCCGCGACAATAGTCCCATAACACACACACGCACACACACATTATACCTTTAATACATATCAGTGGCGGCGATACCCACACACACACACACTATAATAATATAATAATAATTGCTTCCAGCCGAATTATTGCTGTTGGCGCCCGGCAATTAGCTTAGCCGCTTATCTGCGGGTTTTCGACGGCTACACCGTTTCTGCACCGTATACGTGAGCTCTGCACTGGCTGCTTATATACACTACCGCGGTCGTATCGCCGATATCATGTACTCAACTCGCACTAACATAAAACATATACGTACCACCGTGATATCGTTCTCATAATAAACGGTTGAAGTGAGCGCGAGAGGGATCGAAAATGTGATATTATACATTTATACATAGTATAATAATATATACACATAAATACATATGTGATGGTCGTAACAATGATATCATAGTGCTTAGTGTGTGTTGGTGGGATTTCGGTTTGATACGGCCGCCGCTTTCGTGGATTTCCAACGACATCGTATAATAGTAAAGCGCCACGCATTATTATATTCTTCGTTTGGAGTTACCGCCGGGCGGAGGCACGTATGCGGAGAGATAAATTTGGCTCCGGATCAACGGGCACCGTGCGAGACAGATCAACGGTTACCGCGATTACGGGTTGTGCGTATTACATAGAATAATATTATGTACTGCATACCCATATACTTATGTGGCCAAATAGTTTATTCCGCGGACGCGACGAACGAATTAAAGAGAAAAAATTCGGCGTTTCACTGTTATAAATTTTCGATTAAATAGTGATTATACACGTTGGCGGTTATCAAGGGAGGATTCAGCATGTATTTACGGTTGGGGCACTTTATAGGAAGAATTATGTAATATTTGATACAACTCCTCCCCACCAAAAATTTTTTTAATATAATTTTTTTCAACGAGGGTGGCACTTGCCCCCAGTGTCACCCCCCTGCATCCGCCCATGGCGGTTATCAACACTTAGCACAGTTGTTTTAGCTTTTTCGTATTGTTAAATAGCTGTCTCGCCATCGATGACAACACTCTCATAAACGGTCGTCCGTTGTCTATAATACCTACCCCTAAAGTATGTGTTTATTATATAATATGTACCTAATATAATGTCTAATACTCTAAAAGCCGTTCACCGATTTCCACTGCGCAAGCCAAAAACAGTTTGATATTTTATCGTGCATTCAATTACCATTTACCACCCGTTGTGACCGTCATACTCGCTATGACTAGTTTTTGAGCAATCGGTCGAGTTCACGTACAATATCGCTCGCGATAGTCGTTTTATTGGTTTCAACGACTAGAACACAATATGAATGTCTAACGAAGGAACGTATCCGTGATCAAATGTACTACCGTCTTGCATTCCCACACGCATGGTCGTCAGATTTAAATAAAAATAAAAATCGTAACATTTATTAATAATACGCGTGTATGTGTGCGTGTACGACTTGCGAGGATTTATACTATTAAAACGTCCGTCGCGAATAACGTCTCGTATACAAATCGGCGTTGTTCGAAACTAATTGCTGCGATCATATATCATGTTATATTATTGGTCCAACGACGAAACATTTTATATTCATAATAATATTTTATAATATAATACGTATAATATAGGAGCGAGACTTGATTTAAAAAAAATATATATTTATTGCGCTACACATAATATAACGAGCAAATTAATAAACGCCGTTCAGGCCACGGCTTTATAATGGGTGTGCATATACATATACGTATTTAGCTATATCCCGCGCATATATATATATATATGTATTGTACATATACATAATATTACGCGTCGTTATAATACACATATGAGCACAGCGTGAAAGATATGAATAAAAAAAAACGCATGTAGAGTATTATGGACGTATTCTATTAGGTATACATTAAAATATATATGCATATGATAATAATAATAATAATAAAAAAATGTAAGCGTAGAGAGGGAGAGATATTTAATGATGTGCAGTAATTACCTATTTATATATTATTATACTGTACATTTTTTTAAACTAACAGTGCAGAAATATACATCGAATTAAAAAACTGACGACGAAAGCCAACCGATTTAATGCGAGCGCCGATTGAGCGTTGTCCTTGTTTTTATTATAATACATCATAATATACTATTATATTAATAGGTACATCGTATGGACGCAATCGTCTATATTCGATGACCTAATATAATTGTGCATATTTACATTAGTCTCAACGTTTCGGTATTTTCCTATATGCAGTACATTATACGATAACGCGAGTAATGGCAGTAATAAAATCGTACACTATACGGACACTGCAGTTGCCAGTTGTGGTATTAGCGATAAATCGCAATACATATTGTACATCCCAAAGGACGACGACGCGCTAATAATTATTAATTCGGTTTGCATACGCACACTCACCTTGAACTGCAGTTTGTTTCACTCGTGAAATTCCCTTTACGAAGAAACAAGCGCTGCAGTGTTCGTAGACAACGAATTGAATTATTGTTTCAACAAATGTGTTTTAGATATTATTTAACGACATTATATCTAACAGTGTTCATTATATTAATAATTTGCCATAATCACAACGGCGGTGCGAAGTACCTACGGTGTATAATATTTCCGAAACAAAGTCTTCGTCCGTCGTTCGCATACACAGCGGACGACCGTCATCTCTGACAGCGGGCCTCCAAATTTTATGCAGCAGATGATCCATGTAGTCATGAAATAATTGAATGTAACGTTCGTAACAACAATATGTAATATTGCGATAGCCGGTGCCAAACATTGCGCGAAATGTACTAATTGGCACTATAGTTAAGTAGGTAGATGATATAGTGTACTGACGTGTAATTAATTATTCGACAAGGGAGGCGACGATTTTTGACGAATAAAAACTCGGTGTTAAATTGTATGGGTACTAGGTATATACCTATTAGGTTCAATGGCAACAATCACGGCTGTTCGGAGCTATATGTATATGAAAAAAAAAAAATCGTTGTAAATAAATAAATAACGCGGAGAAATATATAACGTTCGGTGAGATTTCCGATTGCCGTTCGGCGGCGGTGGATAAATGCGCGTGCCGGCCGGTGCTAATGAAAATTTATAGCGTCCGTAAGTCATTGTTATGACCCGGAACGTCGCGCTCATATATATTATATTATGTATACGTGTGTATATACGTATAGGTGCCCATACGATTGTGGCGGCGGGGAAAAAATAATGAAAATATTAGCCTACTACGTAGCACGCAGCTCGTTTCCGAAACTCGCAGGCAGCAACCGATCCGATATATATGCGTAACGTTTTCGGGAGACTATACGGCGTAATAATAATAATAATAATATAATGTGGTGTTATGTGGAAGTGGAAAACGACTAAATATTGTATACTCACGTGTTGTATCGCATAATATTTTACATCGACGTAACCTGCAGCAGTACGCATACGGATCTACAAATCATATACTAAAAACAAAAAAAATCCGACGAAAAAAATCCGACGACTGCGTTTATAATATTATTATACGTACCTATATGTACCGAAGTCACACCATATAATATGATGCTTACTACCTATACAACACTACACGAGATGATACCGGTATACCTATACCAATACCACGGTTACGTTGGCGAAAGTACAGTATACCTTCGCGGTGTACACCGGCCACGTATATATATAATACAAGGACCCATTGTTGGGGCCTCACGCGCGACTCTACAATTCTGATTTCCGGTTACACGCACGCGTCTCAGTCGGTGCACGCGTCCGGGTGTCTAAACCGTAACACAATGGGGGGAGGCGCACCCGCGTCATATTTATGTTTTTTTTTTCTGACGCGAAACAATTAAACGCCAGACGGAGAGACCAGCATGGCACGATGACGATAATAACAACAATAATATTATAATAATAAGATATCTTTGAGGAAACGAAATCGAACTCGAATGACACAATTTCGTCTGTTTTGGTTCGTCTCGTGCGTATGTCGTATAATATAATGTACAACACTATAATGTTATTATACCGAACTCGCACACACCGTCTGTCTGTCCGTACGCGTTTCTTCGCCCGAAAGGGGCGCCGCCTACTAATCAAAACCCGCGCGCCTCCTCTAATAGCCGGTCATTACACGTTTGTGCGATGCGGCCACCCTGCGAGAAGAATAATATCACATCACATATTATATTGTATATTATGAGAAGCCCACACATGCCGACACACACACACACACACGCATAAAAAAGTACACAGCGCGGTTTATTGAATCGTCATTATCGACACGGCCCGGAAATCGTGACTTATTAGCCGCGGTATACGTATTATACCACGATGAGTTATATACCGTTCGGGAGGCGCGGTTACACGGCCGTATAACTACTATGTTTGTGTGAGTAATTTTGGTTTGGATAGCACGAGCGTAATTCGGGTAATGTGTCCTGGAAAAACGCAAACGACTTTATCGAACGCTATCATAGCAGTATATTGTAATATAATATATATATATATATATTATGTCGTTTTTAGAATGTTTCCCGCCGTATCCGTTGAACTCTCCGCGGACCATACACAATGAAACTATCCGAATTCGAATCGATTGTGTACGAATCACAGAAATAACTGCCACACATTGTGGCGGTGGTATAATATCACTTTATTTCAAAAGTAGCAACTATCATATACGACATAACGTCGCGTCCGGCGGGGACCGATGGTCTTGACAATTTTATCTTCCGAGTTGTCCGTATACGACTTATTGTCACCTCGTATGCGCCAATGATATTGTTTTCGAATGTGAACGGATTTAAAAACTACAAAGATTAGACAATGCCCTCGATGTACAACTCATAACCCTTTTCTCAAGTCACCTTCTGAAATAAACGTACAATAAGGATAACGTACGTATACTATACTATGTACATAATATATACGTTATATTCTAATAGAATATCACGTTAAGTTACATAATAGTTTTTAATTTTTTTTTTTTTTTTTTACTGCGTAAGGAGTGTAGGTACAAATATAGAGGTGCTTTATATGCGTTGGTGTATTAACAATCGACTTCAAATTCGGTAAAAAATAATCAGTAATTATTATGAAACATTATCATAAAATAATAATAAGTGTTTATTACAGTACTTATTATCATATATATACTATATAGTTGTTCATTGCAGAACACAATTATTAAACAGATGCAACGCGCGTTATAATTATTCTATAAATAAAACATTTAAATTAAACCGCCTACGTCATCGCGAGTAATGATTTTCTTATTGGCCAGTTGAACACAGGTGGACTTCGTTTTTCTTATATATAGGGACATGTACCTACTTATAAAATATATTGTCTATGCAGCTCATCAACCGCGGTTCCTGTTATCATTAACGAACAGAAAAAGAAAAATGGTAATAAAACGAGAAATAATTTTACTCTGCGGCGTATAATAAAAATAATAATAATATATACATAGATGAAATTTGAATAAAATAATTTACGTTTGGCTTCAGAAACTTCGAGACAAAATGATTTCGTTTTCCGGTGCAATTAACGTGAACACATAATATACAATAATACACATCGATATATTATTATTATTATTATTTTACCGTGGAGTTGTGATACTTTGTACAAGTTACATACCGCGAGAGCGTTTAACTATATAATATCATCACTGTACATTGTTTTGACTGTTGTTTTAGCTACTACATACTTGTGCACAAAGACACTCAAAGAACCGAAACGCCACGTGTATAATATTATGTACATTATATATAGATCTGTTCGCGGCGAGTGACGGCTGAATTCCAACAGCGGCAGCTTTGTACAATTTAATACGTAAATACCTAGTACGTACCTAGTATGATATAGGTATCTGTAGGTACAACAGTATTATATTATCGCGGTATCCGTCGCGGTTTTCCATCACAGTAACAATATCATTATAAAGCCGAGACGGAGAATTTTTTATGCGATCTGCAAGTACTTCTTGTGTATATTACTATTACACACGTGTGGACGAATTCGATTTCGACTATTTCGAGTCTGTGAGTCACTATAGTGCATGTCTAAGTACAATGATTACTAGGTATTATCAAAGCATGCGGTCCAAACTCGGCAATCGCAGCGTACAATATTGTACGACTTAACACACTGTAATCATACGCAGGTATTTGAATACGGCTTAAAATCGTCTCGCGGGCCGCAAATGCCGAGACAGTCGTCAAAAAAGCAAAAGCTACCTATATACGATTTAAGTCTCGCGCCAAAACAAAGAGTAGGTACCCATATGCGAAAAAGAATAAATCGTTCTTCGCGTATGCCGTTTATAACGCGATACGATGGACAATATGAATCGCTGAACTGGAAACGGTTCATATTATAATACGCCGAAGAACCTTTCGTGCGTTAATGCAATTATAATATATGTGTACGCTAAAGTCGCCGGAACACGATAAATAAAAATGTATATTATATACACGTCGAATCGCTCATAACATTTATAACGAATTTTTTTCACCGGTCGATATTAATAATAATAATACATAAATAACGCATTAATATAATATTTTGGCCGATGCGAAACCGCAGCGCATTCACGGCCGCACATTACGGTCATCATCGTTATTACCTACTAGTTTTTTTTCCGTTCGGACGACGTACGACAGGTGGGTTATATTATTATATAGGTGTACTGCGGCGTGATATATATAAAATATAATAATAATAATATTGTGTACATCGTATAATAACATATATATATATATAATATAATGTGCGCACGGAGAATTTAGTGTGCGTGCCCCGCGCCGTGGAACCGGTCCGCTACCGTGTAAGTTGGCACGCGCAGCGGGTCGTAAATTTCTGTTCGCCCCGCCCGCTGGCGACGGACTGGTCAGCCGCGGTGCGGTTTTATTAATAATTTTCGAAACGCAGGCGCGTGACGTCGAACTTGAAATTTTAAATCAAATTTATAGACGCCCGCCGGTCGCCCACGTGCAGTAGGTCTTGAGGAGATATCTGCTTCGCATGTGCGTACCTATTATAATTCTATAATAATACTGTTGTACAGGTAGGTACGCGTGCGCATCACTATTCGTCAAACTGCTACAGTAGAGTTTTGAGTTTATTATCATAACATACGATCTCGAAATTCGCTCGGTCGATGTTCACAAAGTACTTACCTTGCTCGATGCCTGAAATCGCGTACTACTGGATGATTTACCACCCACAGCATCCGAATGTAACTTGTGTTTCGGTCGTGTCCGTGTATACAACACGTATCAATCGATCGATCGCCTATAAAACAAAATATAAACGGTTAGGTACTCTCAAAGTAGAAAAAAATGTATTTACACAATTTTGTATGGCCAACAGAAACTTAACTCCATCGATAGTCCAAAGATTAAACATTTCACGTAGGTATTAATGTCCGTAAGATGTTGGTTTTCTTGAGTATGAGTTTTAGTTAATATTTTTGTCGGGTGAGTGAGAAGCACTCTATTTTTGTGATAGGAAAATCACACACCGTTAAGTCTGTCGGTGATCTTGCAGGGGCCAATATTATAGATGTCACCGCGCCAGAAGAATATAATATACGAGATAAGTGTGAATTGACCACCCATTATTCTTGCGGCTATTGATTTCAAGCCAAGAGATTTGAGATTTTTTGAGATTTTTGAGATTTTTTTCACACGTGGATTCTGTTATTGATTGCATATAAATAATTTTTTGTTTTCTAAAAAAATGTTTTTCTTATTTCTTTGACAGTTATAGGTATTTTAATTTTCAAATTTTCCTAATATATCCCCCTGTATTCTTATCGTTTATTGCACACCGTGTCCTCTGCCCCGTGTCATTAACTAAATGTCGAAGAGGTAACCTCGCGAAACACTGTTAAGCCGATGACGGCGATGGATGAGCTGCGAACATTAAAAATGGAAGGTGTGGGAGAAGAGGGGAATAAAACCACGTCCAAAAAGTCACCGAATAATAACACGACTCCGCCGCGGTAATTGTTTCGACCGGTTTGCGTTTATACCGTGTAATTTTCCGCCGCCGCCGATCCGGTAGCAACGCGTAGTCGCCAGGCACGTCGTGGTAGCTCATAATATTATTTTGTACCCATTGTATACCTAAATCTAATACCAATAACGGTAGCTGGATCTGACGGGTTCGCCTCTTCGTGACTCGCGATTTTTCGAACCATATTTTCTATTTCCGGGGTCACTGCAGAGTTCAAATGCGTAGGCGATTTTATTTTATTTTATTTTTTGTATTCAGTATTGCATTGTTCAATCTATTGGTCTATATTATGGCATAACACTATTAATACGATATTCGTGTTGAACAAACACGCATCATCACAAAGTGTTGTTGTAAGAAATTTTCTGATCAAATGCCAAGCAAAAATTGGCAATCTATAGGAGGATACATTTTTCAATATGTTTAGTTATTTAATAGAACGGCTAATCATTTATTTTTTTTAATTAAACATTTTTAACCTAATATTACCCGTAAGTTTCCCGTGTCTTAAACATTACTTAATCTTAAAAAATAGGATTAATTAATTAATTAAATTCGGAAAATTCAAACATGACATTTTTTAAACATTATTCATTAATTATTAAATATCACGTGGGTGGCCAACCCAAATGAACTTACAGGCCACTGTAAATTCATTATAATCCTGCGGGTATAGCATACAAAATTAAATAACTCCATACAGGATTTGGACACATTACAAAAACAAAATAATATGATGAATACACATATTTTGTAAAAGTGTGATAAATCTCGCGAGTCGAAAAATTATCCAAGACAAGCCGGGTGTCGGCTATTCCTGAGATATCGAATCGGATAGGACCACCTATAATAAAATTACTGTTCGAAAATTGCTTAGAATTTTTTAAAAATGAAAAATTATTTAAAAAAAAAAAACTTTAAATCCTTGCTTATGGCGTCGGAATATACACTATAAACTATATGTAATATTATTTAAGTAGGTACCCACTATACACTACGACGCGTATGATTGCAGGAATCGATTTTTCACGATCGCGTATTACTATATACCTATATATATATATATAGCTGCCACCGTATACGAAAAACTCACAAGCTGTCTTAATATCAGTAAGGTAGGAAGGATTACTATTATGTATTACAATATATATATGTGTAATATACATTGGCTGGTCGGCGACCATCACGGGATTGCCGACAAAACACTATAAACGTAATATCGTATCATATATGTTTTAATATATGCGTGTGGCTATACCGTATTATATACATATACAACGCCGAGTCTATCCGTCAATAGACGTCAGCGTAATTTATGAGCGAAAAAGCAGTTTTTTCATATAATAATATTACCTACCTATACCTACGTACGTATATAATACGAATGACGACGATGATAATATTATGTGTGTGTGTGTGTGCGCGACCGAAAGAGAAAAATAATATTATATATTAATCGATCCGTCTCGGGAGGAGGCCCCGCGTGCATGTTATACCGGAATATTATTATAAATAGGTGTCGTGCGACGGACAATTAAAATAAAATAAAAAATAAAACCGTCGGACAGGGCTCGGTCGGGGGAAGGGGGAGGAAAAAAATCGAAATCCGGCAATAACATAAATTATAGGACCTATTAATAAAATGTATATTACAATAACATTACGAAGATGAAAAAAAAAAAAAAAACATCGAACGGCGTACATACGCATAATAATAATATATAATACATATTATTATTATACATACTATACAGCCGTACCACAACACAGGTACACTATTTTCACGTACTACACACACGATAATATTATATTATAATAATATACGTTTTTAACCTCGTATATAATACATGTTAGGAGTGGCCGCCGTATAGGACATTGCGTTTAGCCGGCCGTCCAGCTGCGCCAACAGACTGCTGTTCGATTTATAATAATAATAATAATATCGTGTTCGGCGCATTCTTCGGGGATTTTTTCACAATATGATTTATGGGTCCGGTCCGATTTTTTTTTCCGATTTTTTACGTAAACATCGCGTGCGTCCGTCGATAATCCGATACCGTACGATAAATTCGCCGGGCCCGCGACCGTTCGCCTCCGCAGCGGTGACGATAAGTTCTCTGT
>VUJU01005329.1:0-14201 GCA_009835225.1 Aphis craccivora
TATAAACCCACTATTAAAATTAAATAATATATTATAGTTGAATTAAACACACCATTGATGAACTTACATGTATGCATTGTTACTTCGTTAAATATATTTTGTACTTTTTAAACATACTATTATCAAAACAATAATTTGTTTATTAATTTAATAAACTTATTCTATTCATTCTTAATATGTTTATTTATTAAATTGAGCGATTGAAGATCTTTATTTTAAATACATCGTTAACATATTCAATAATGCTTTTGTAAATATGATACAATTATTACTATTTTAACAAACGTATAGTTGTTAAAAAACGATAAATGTATATTATTAATTTTACTAATGATTTTTGGTTGAGTGCGTATGCGCTAGGGCTGGTCCATCGACTCGAGTTAGTCAACCTGTTCCGAAGCCTCTTTAAAACACGGGGACATAGCATTCTCATCTACGATTATCACAACTTCCCCCACTGACGTATCCATCTTTCTTAAACGTCCTTTCTACAATGAAGGTACTATCTCCGGCGATGTTGGTTCCGCTTCCAACGTCTCAGCAAATATGTCTAAATTCTGCACCGTCGATGCCGACTCCCCATCCGCCGAAAGTGCCAACAACACTGATAATGATATGAGCTCTTTCGTCGCCCTCAGGTTTTGTCGAGGAGTCTCAGACTGAGCACGCGTATCTTGTTCCTACTGGCCCCGCTGCAGGTTAATGACATTTTTAATTAAATCGTTCAATTACAGAAAGCAAATTTAGTTTGTTTTATCATAATTGAATGCACACTGACACGGAGCTATTGAGGATATCGCTAGCTGGCCGCACGACACTCGCGACGCGTGTTTCTATGCTGAGTTTACCTATGTGTGATAACTGGTTGGACGATAACTTGCGGCTGGAAAGGTAAAATAAATAATAATTTTTAATTATTTGTCTAAGTACGTACAATAGTTAGGGCAGTGCGTCCACCACGTCCATAAAGCTCACTGCCACTACCATGACCACGTACAAGCCCAACTTGGCCACGGCCAGGCGTGTTTAACTTGGGCGAGGGCCGGTAATGTGCCCTGCCTCTTGGACATTTTTCTGGGGTTGTCATTGACCTTCGACAGTTTATAAATTAGTGAAAATTAATACTTAATAACACTTTGTTGTAATAATTTTTCATAATTATTACATAGGTTAATAAATCTAATTCGATGGTCATCTTACATATTAAGGTCACATACCACTACTCTATAACGCTGCGGTACATTGTCGGCCAACTTTGATCGTATCAATGATAAAAATGAGGCATATCTGATCATTTCAGATTTTTGAAATGCCCAAATTAATGAATTCGGGACCATTTCCCTTGTTTCATTAGTTAGGGTTTCCAAAGTCTGGAAAAAATTTAGGTACATCGTCCACAGAAAGCGCCCAGGTTACAAAATTATTATTTCCCTGTACCACTTGTCCTTTTCGTACGGATGCCCACTTTGGATTGGCGTTCTCTATTAAGCTGTAAAAATATAAATTAAAAAAAAAATGTAATTACACGTTGATAAAAATTTAAATATAAAACGATTAAATTTTTAAGTTGTTTATTCGCTCATCAATAAATTCTTGTTTTTTTTTGTATACTTATATATTTTAAATATATAAGTATACAAAAAATTAAATATACAGATATATATTTATGACTAGGCGTTATTTTTATTTGTGTATCTGTTTGATATTGATTTAAAGTATTTAGAAATTGATGAATATTTGGATGTGATGCATAGAAAAACGAGTTGAATTTTGAAAAAAAGCATTCACAAAAGCCATGAATTGGCTTATATTTGCAAATATGCAAATATATCTGCACAGCATATGTAACAAATATATTAGATTTATCATGTAATTTTACGCTTAGGTACCTACTATACAATATGACAAAATCAAAACACAGAAAAGGTATTAAAAACATCGTTTACCTGAGTCCGGGACGCAATCGACGAACTCCGCTCTTTTAGTAGTAACAAACATATTAAATAAGCTAAATATTAATATTTTACATAATATCTGTTTATGCACCTTACAGTAAATGATTAAAAATCTTATAATATTAAAAAAGTAAGCAAAAATATATAAAATTACACTGACATCAGTAGGAATACAATTTGTTTTAAATAAAAACTTTTTATTACCTACCTACTTAGGTACCTAATATTTAACTAGTAAATTTCAAATTTTTAATTCAATACATTTTAAAACTGGTATTTACATAGTAGTGTATGCATTGAATTATTTACTTTATATTTTTTGTTGAATTTTGGCGGTTAAAATAGTTCATATATATACATTAAACTATAGATACTTTAAGAAATCTTTTTTATTAATAATAAAGTGATATAACATCTATAACTACTTCATAGTGAGTGTTGTTTTGGTTTATCAGATACAAACATTTTTCTCCTCGTTTCAATGCACTTTTCAAATTAATATCTTTGCTAAAAAGCTGATAAGTATGTGCTTGAGTACAATACATAAACACTGATATTTTAAAATAAATTGCAGCAGCAAATATTTCGGTATCAGTTTCCCAAACTCCTATTACAATCAAAAAAAAGTTGTATTAATAGTTGGATCTATTTATTTTAAATAAGTAATAATATTTACATACTTTCATTTTCTATTTTATTTTGTTTTAAACAAAATATTAATTAGGTATTAATTGAAAAAATAAATGTAAATTTGTACGTACCTCTCATTGATAGCATGCTTCGCAATATTTCTTTAAACTTGTCTTCATTAAATTCTCCAGTGAAAACATTTTCCCAATTTCATTACTATACTCGTTAAGTAAATGTTTGATGTCAACTTTAAGAACTGGCTGTCTTTGGCATAGTACAAAAAATGGAGAATATTTAGTTGACGTGTGTGGTACAGATCGGTATGCAAACTATACACCTTGCAAATCGTTAGGCAAATCGATTTTATTTTCATTGTGTATCTATAAATTTAAGGCTACTAAAGATTTAATATATTATTTAATATTTATCATACTATAAATCCTAAGAGATAACATACTTGAGCAAATAATTTTTTATTGCGATTTAATCTTTCGACAAGACCATTGGCCTATGGATGATCAGCGAAGTCACTTTATGTACATTTCCGGTCAATGTAAACAATTCATTACATTAATGATAACAAAACTCTCGACCCTGGTTAGGTTAGGTCACTAATTTCAACCTTTGAACAGCCATGATGATAAATTATTTCATCATAAATTAAATGAGCTACAGTAGATGTCTTATTATCGGACAATGTACGTACCTCACACCATTTACTAAAGTAGTCTATTGCAACTGCTGCATAGTGATACCCACTAATTTCTGGCAATGTGATGAGGTCTATACCAATTTGCTTAAAAACCTTAATAATATTATATTTTATTAGGTAATTTAGTAATTAGTTCAATAAGTTTAATAACTACCTAGTTAAAAGTAACAATTACCATTTTTGGTACAGGAACTGGATGTAATTCTGGTATCACTTGTGTATTCGTGTATTCACACGCTGACAAATATTGCATAATTCTTTTATGTACTGTTTATTGACAATAATAATTTTTCGGGATTTTTCGCCTTATCTGGTAATAACATATAATTTTTTTATATTCATAATAATATGACTAATTTTATATATATTTTTTTTTTATATTCAAAATTACTCGATTTTATATAAACTTATTATGACAATTATATGTGCATAAGCTCAGCTATTATATAAATAAAACTAAGCTATAAATTTATACTAGGATAATAAACACTTGTAAATTTGTAATACTATCAAAAAATAATTGATTTTAATTTTGGTGCAAATTACAAACGCATTTTTAAAAAAATGGTGCAAATTACACATGTTGTAAATATTATAGGTCAATTTTGGTGCAAATTGACTACAGTCTTTTAATTAAAACATGCTTTGCAAGACTCAATGATAATGTCATCACTAAAATTTATATTTTTCCACTGAGTGCATCCGTTTTCTTTCAAACAGCAATCAGCTTCTGAAGATTTAGTTTTGTCATTTTAATAACACAAAGTACACAAAAATCAGTATATTATTTAAAAAAAATATTAAAAATACACAAAAGTTATTATGAAAATGTATTTGCTAAATACACGGTTTCGTGGGTGATTTGAAAATCGAAGTTAAAAATCTGTTAAATTACGTCTACGATAGCAATAATATAATGCACGGCTGTACGAGACACAACAGACATGTTTAACTGAGTTAAACTGTATGGTATCCTAAGTCATCGAAGGCCAATAGTAACTCTGGTTTAGAAGTCCCTACCTCGATGGCTTGAAAGCGCAACTACTTCCTCAGACTCAGGTGAACCTTCATGTAGGTACCATTTTAAGTATATTTAACCGTTCTTCGTTATCAAATGTTACACAGGTACAAAGTATTATTATCAACATAAAATGATTTTGTCTGACTTCTAAAATTTGCTTTGTAATTGTTATAGTGTATACTAGGTATTAGGGTATCCATGACATAATAAATATGACAAAACAGCTTTCAAGCTAACAGGCTCTAAAGATTTTTAACTATTATTGGGTATTTATTTCTCCAATTTTTGATTGGACCTAGTGTCCTCCCATGGTCAAACATATTTACAAAAGCTATAAATAATAATAATAAAAAAAAATACAAATTTATTAGTTTAAGAAATTCTAATTCACTTATAAATTATAATAAGTAATTTAGACGATAGTGGTCATTAAAATAACTCAACGTACTCCAATTAAATTTTAAATCGTATGAAATATTTCATTTAATCATGCAAGTGTTGTATTGTGATCGTTGTGGGTCACTGTAATGGATATGATTGTAATTGAATGATCTAAAATCATTATATAAGAAAACAACTAACCTGGCGGTCTGACAGTCTATATTAAAATAAGTTATATTGTATGATATTACTATTAAAGTTATTTATTTATTTTTAAGTAGATAATACAGAAAATAAAGTAGGTTGAAATTAATTAATTTGCCTAAAATATTACATTTGAAATAATCAACGTGTGTTTAGCTACATTTTTTTAAAAGTTGCAAGTACTCAGTAATAAACCAGTTATAATTCATGCTCAAATAATAATTGTATATTAGCACAACATAACTAAAAACTGTTTATCTTTGCTTCTAATTTCGTCCAAATTTAACTTAAAAAATGCATAAAAAAAATTTAATTTTTAATTTTTAATTATTATTTACAAGGCTGGGCAAGTTAACGTTTTTTTTTTAACTCGTTAAGTTAATATAAGAAAAAGTAAGTTAAGTTAAAAGTTAACTAAGTAATTAACTTAATTAAAAATTTAATTATTTTCGAATCTGTAAGAAAAATAGGTTGATTAATTTTGAATTTGTGTCAAGCTCGGTTTTCTGTACTCATGTGGCTAACCATGTAGTACGCTTTGCAGTATTTACCGATGATTTAGGGTGGGCATTTGACAATCCATCCAACTCTCTCCCACTGTCCTACTGATTAAAGAAAGGGGGGAGTTAAAATCGTATAAATAGTAAATACACAAATTATGCAAGTTCTACTATTAGCTGCTGCATGCCAATATTTTGGAAATCCATATAGAGTATACACAATCAGCATAATAAGATACAAGAGTATATGTCATATGAGATACATTAACATTAAACACATATAATAGATACATAACATTTTTGTATTACACTGGTTTCTAAGGACACAATGCTGAATGAACAGTGGGATGTACACAGTTTAATTGTTCTACTGAACAACATAATAATTTTTCAGTTAATTTCATGTAATATGCTTGGAAATATTCAATCAAAATATTTTTTTTCATAAATCTTACAAATAAAAATAATATATTACCCATTGGAGGTATGAAAAAATGTAATAAAATAAAAGTTATAGCAAATTTAATTTACTTTAAAATATGTAGTATTAAAAATATCGATATTTCTAAAGGTTAACGAAATATTTACGAAAATGTCGAAAATTTTCGTAAATATTGAAAAATGTAGGTAGTAAGTTCAAACTTAAATCACAAGTCGGCACGGGTTAACCTTATGTGATTGAACCAAAACTTTTTGTAGTTCGTTTTTATACAATATATAGGCACAATATTAGGGAGAGAGACCAAACATTTTATAATATTTTTTTCTCATAATCTATAGCTAAGGAACACCCTGTCACCGAGTATGCTTAAAAAAATCACCCGATATATATTTATAGGTATATATAATATATAAATATATCAACAAATTGAAATAACTTTATTTTCAATATATACCTTTTTGTGTTTAGTTTTCCGTCTTCAAATATATGATTCCATTCATCCATTCATCTTTTGGAATTATAAATTCCCCTTCTTTGAAGTTACACTCATAATACTCTCCTTCAATGTTTAGAGGAGACACATTCTTAAAACCATGTGGTAAAAGCTCTCCAGGGATTTAATTAAAATGTCTATCATTTAAACATTTTAATGGATAAATTTGTCCCTCGTTTTACCAGCATTTTCTGAGTAAATCAATTGAATAATTAGATTCAAACAATGAGCTTTCAGTTATATTATCATGAAATAATTTTCTTCTGGGAATTTCTTTGGTAAAATTTCTTTTAGTAGGAGTCACAAACACAAAATTTGACTTTTTAGGACTTTCTTTTAACAATACAGTATCATTAGAAGTATCCAAGATATTCTCTACACTGGGCGAATAGAATATAGATGCAACTTACATAATGTCCTCATTTCTATGTATCAACCTGAAATTATATAAAGTTTCATCAACAACACATAACTGTTCTGTATTGGAACCACAGTACCACACATTACCTCTTTCTTAGGAGTATATTTATCTGTAATTAAATTTTCCACCTGTGATATGTTCTCCTTAATATCACTAACACATCCCATAGAGAAAATAGCTTCATTTTGTTTTGTAAGAGTGATAAACTCATCAACAGTTAACTCCTCTAGATTTGTTTTCAACAATAAAGATCCATTCTCAGGTATCTTTGATACTGAGTTATACTTGTTTCCATTACCCTAGAACTAGATAAAAAATCATCACCAACAGACTCATATCCTATATTTGTATGTAACATTACCTTTTCATTTGATTTTTTTACCTTTTTACTGTCCTGTTTAATAATATTACGCAATGTTAAAGTTACTTTATTATGATTTTTCAATGCTTCTACTTTCCATTTAGTAGCATTCTATACTAGTCCTAACCTCTTGCAAATTTCAATAACAATTTCAGAGTATGTGCTTTACTTCTAATGGTAGCTTATTCAGTACTGCCCTCACTTTGTTAGTGAAACTCTTTTTTTCTACTTCAAACTTATTGTATAATTCCAAAACATTATTCCTCCTGTCTACCAATATCTGAAATAAAATATAAATTATTGCTGACATATAAGATATGATGAACATGGTACCACAATTTTACTGAGAAGTTATACTATAGGATTTGAAAATATTTTCTGTTTATTTAAATATTCATACAATTACTATGATTTATGGCTAATCAATTTACAAGGTACAATTTCAATGTTGTCATGTTATAGTACCAACATTTGTACTTAGTTCTATAGGTATGCTCAGACTTAGATGACTTCTAAAATATAACATATTACCTATTAACTTTAATTCAAGTTGGATTTGTCTCTAGAAAAGTATTAGTTTTCTCTCTCTAAACTCAATATGCAATAGTCGAAATAACTATAATTCAAGCAATATTGTTTGTTCTATTATGGGTACCTAATGTGAGACTAGACTCAACTCTTAAAAAAATGATGCGAAAATAATATTTTTTAGGATTTTTTAATTTTGGAATTTTGCATATTATCATTTTTTCTAAATTTGGATCAAAATAACAACATTTTTTTTATGTTTATAGGCTGAATGTATAGTCAAATATTCTTTATATCATTTATATCTATATAGATTATAATATAATATATTATTATTATCTATTCTTATAATATCATACATAGCTTTACAAATAAAAAAATAAATAAATTAATTAATTAATTATAAATTTGTTTTTTTTATCATATTTATTATGCTTTTAGCAAAATAATAAAACAAGTAGATATAAAATCGTTATTTAAACCTTAATTTGTTTGATATTAACTTATTACTGAAATATAACTAGGTTGAGTTAAGTAGGCTCTACTTAGGTTGAGTTAGGTGTTAGGTATTTTTACGGTGATAAAAGTCGATAATAATCAATAATCATGAATTACAGAATCATGAGTTATGGCTTACATTTTTGCATAATTTAACTAAACATTAATTCGTATGTTTCCTTGTAACGACTGAGAAACGTCATTGATTATAAATACTATAATATAGTATTAACAAATTACAAGTAGATAGGTACATTGCCACATTGGTACATAATATTATTATAACCTAATTCAATATGGCGATATTCCGTCGAATATCGTTAGTTGTACAACTTTTACATTTTGCATAGATATCAAAACTAAAATATAGTTTGTAATTATCACTACTGCAGATAGTCAAAAATAGTGTTTATAATTTGTACCAAAATAAGGATATGTAATTTGCACCACCCTCGGGTAGTCGAAAATAGAATTTGTAATTTGTACCAAAATGATTATTTATTTGTTCGATTATCGAGTATTTGATTTTGAAATATTCGATTATTCCTCGGTATTTTCGTAAACGTCGAGACAAGGTGGACATGAATGGCAATAATAATTTTTCGGGATTTTTCGCCTTATCTGATAATAACATATAGTTTTTTTAATTGTGTAATTTTTTTTTATATTCATAATAATATATTTTATTATTTTTTTAATATATATTTTTTATTGTTTTTTTTTTTGTCTGTGTACAGCATAACTAGTCGAAATAATGCTAAAATTTCAAACTTTGGGGGTGGTTTTCGAAGTAAAAATGAATATCCTTAGTGCATTATAGAGGTCAAAAGTTAACATTTTCCAACAGTTTTCAAAAAAATCTTTTTTTGAGTTATTTAAAAACCACTGAAATTTTCGATTTTTTTGAGAAATTTTTTTTAAAGCGTCGATAAAAAATTTTGGGTGACCAAAAAGTTTTGAAAATTTAATACAAGGTTCCTTGTGAGTTGTTCTTATTGTAGCTAAAAAAAATTAAAAATTGTTAGTCACAATTTTTTTTATAAGCGTTTATAGTTCAAAATTTTACGAAATCTGGAAAACGCGAATATTTGCAAGTAAACTATGTTAAATAATATGTAGTTAAATTTTAAAAAAATTTTGACTTTTTTTTAGTTATTTATAGACCACTGAAATTTTCGATTTTTTTGAAAAATTTTTTATAAAGTGTCGATAAAAAAATTTTGGATGACCAAAAAGTTTTGAAAATTTAATACAAGGTTCCTTATTCGTTGTTTTTATTGTATAATGTATAATATATTATTAAATGCATATAATACAACTGTCGAATTGCCAATATTATATCATGAATCATGATGTACTTATAATACTTTGATCTGCAAAAACATTTTTTTTAAATTTACTTGGTATTATTTTGATTAACAAATAAATTAAAAATAATAACTTTGTCTGTATAGATGTAGACACGTAAATACCAATCTCAAAAGTTATGAAAATTTAATACAAGGTTCCTTATGAGTTGTTTTTATTGTAGTTAAACAAAATTAAAAATCAAGTGCGTTTGAATTTTAAATTTTTACGAAATAGCGTAACGATAACGATATATCCCAAATGATTTTAAATATTTGTTATTATTCAAAAAGTATAAGTCGTAGATACTTGAAAATTTTATCAGTTATTAAGATTCGCGTATTCTTTACGTGATTTAAATTTCAAAAAATTTTGACTTTTGAGCTATTTATAGAAAACTGAAATTTTCAATTTTTCTGAAAAAAATATTTTTGAAGTGTCGATAAAATTTTTTTGGCCCTATCAAAATATTTGAAAATTTAACGCTAAGTTCTTCTTATAGTGATTAAAAAATTATAAGAATGCATACGCACAATTTTTTTTTATTAGCATTTGAAGTGCAAATATTGACAAAAATTCGTCAAAACCATGAATATTTGCAAATTATTTTGTAGGTATAATTCATAAAAATGTTTGTATAAGTAGCTAAGGGTTGAAAATTTAATACAAGATTTTCCATAAGTTTAGCTAATAATAATTATAAAAAAAACTTAAATTTTGATGTATTCAGGCCATTAAAACATAAACGACCTTTTTCACCAACCACTGAAAATTTTATCCTAGGCTGACAAATCATCTTCGTTCAGAATCGTTTTTTGTATACAATGATAATTATCATTGGATTCAAATTTAACTCTCCTATAATATATAATTGTGATCCACACGGCACCTAATGTACAGCAGAGCGGTATCCACTTAACCGCTTTTTTATATTCAAAATTACACGATTTTATATAAACTTATTATGACAATTATATGTACATAAGCTCAGCTATTATATAAATAAAACTAAGCTATAAATTTACACTAGGATATAAACACTTGTAAATTCGTAATACTATCGAAAAAATAATCGATTATAATTTTGGTGCAAATTACAAACGTATTTTAAAAAAATAGTGCAAATTACACATGTTGTAAATATTATAGGTCAATTTTGGTACAAATTGACTATAGCCTTTTGATTAAAACATGCTTTGCAAGACTCAATGATAATGTCATCACTATATTTTACATTTTTCCACTGAGTGAATCCGTTTTCTTTCAAAACGGCAATCAGCTTCTGAAGATTTAGTTTTGTCATTTTTATGCTTAAACACAAAATACAAAAAAATCAGTATATTTAAAAAAATAATAAAAATACACAAAAGTTATTATGAAAATGTATTTGCTAAATACACGGTCTTAAGGGTGATTTGAAAATCGAAATTAAAAAATCTGTTAAATTACGTCTACGTTATCAATTATATAATGCACTGCTGTACGAGACACAACAGACGTGTTTGTTTGTTGACCGCTAACGATCAACGCACCGATTTTATAGTAAAGCACAATCACAATAACCCTCCCCCCTTATCATGGAATATAGAACTACGCGCACGCAGTGTTGCAACAACCTTTGGCGTGAGGAGGAGTGTCGATCATTTGGGCCCACTAAATAAGGCCCAAAGTAGAAGCCCCTGCACATCTAATAATAGCATATTTCAGTATATGATCACTTAATATACCTACCAAAATTATAATAATCGCTTTGTTTTTTGGAAAAAAAATTTCTGAATACAGCCCAACAAGTTAATAAATTTCTAATAAAATGAAATTATCAAGAGTAGGTAAGATTATGCAACTGGCATATCAAATTAAATTAAATTTAAATAATTTATAATAATTTTTTTATAAATTATATAATTATACTAACAATCGGAAAGAAAGTCTGAGGAAAATAATCTCCGATAACATTATACTGGGGATTGACTACATATTAATCATTTATAAGAATCATATTTTACAAGATATACCTATATATTAGAAATAAAATTAATATTGCATGCACCTATGCTTGTACATTAATATTTGTATTTTGATATTTATCATAATATTGTAAATATTGTAGATTTAAAAATTTAAAACAATTACACTATTATAATAGTTATTAATAGGGCTGAGATATAATGCCCTAAAAAATCTCGAAAAATGCAGTATAAAAATGCATTTATATTTATTATGGCTTAATAAAAAAATTTAAAAAAAATTGTATAATACTTTTTTTGTTATTGTACTTTGTTACTTAATTGTTTTGTTGTATTTCTGTTTTCTTAATCATTTATTATAAAATAATAATAAATAAAAAAAATTTTTTTTACTTTTTTGGGCCACTACATATTAGCCAATAGGTACCCTATATAACGGCGATAATTTAAGCGGAAATTCCTAGCTATGATAAAATTATTATTAACGATAATCAATTGTCGTGCTATATAATTTATAATTCGTACCGTCACGCGTCGGCAGTTTGCGAAAATATCTTGTTAATCGCAACAATTTTCGTTTTTATTATGAATAAATTGTGAAAAATGCTCTAAAAACTAAGAAAATTTCCTAAAAATGCAATTAAGGATAATTTTGACAAAAAACACAAAATAAAAATTAGGTACCTACTTTAAATTAATCAGCATCACCCAAAACACATTTTATACTTACGGAGCAACGTTTTGAAACACTAGAAAAAAAATGCATGTGCATCAAAATATCAGCCCTAGTAATTAATTATATATAGGTAGGTGTGCACCACAGGTGTATGCAGACTTTTTTCGCAGGGGATGCCTATATATATTTAAAAATAACTCAATTTTTAGTATCCCCCTTCAAAAAAACATAAATCAGAATTTTTTTTTTTTCAATTACATCATCATAATTTATCTGTGATGCTAGTTTTTGTCCACCTCGTGCCGCATTAAAAAATTACAAAATTTGAATCTACATTTGTTGCCCTTTCGATTAATAATGGTTTGGAAAACATAATTTTTGGTGTTCATGCTTTTGCACATCATATTTATAAGTCTCAGAAAGTCAGAACACATATGATCGATGGATCATCAAATCTGAAGTAAAAATATATTTGAAAATCTGAAAATGTGTATCTAGTTCTAATATGTAATTTGGTAAGTCAGAATTGCCAAGATAATAAGTTTCTAATACTGGAAAATAGCCATCTGTCCATTTAATATTTTGAATTACTATAGGAGGGGATTGGTAGGAACTGTTAAAATTGGTGTTATACATTATTTACATTATTGGGTCTGAAAAAGGTGGTTTATGTTTAAATGGCCTGAATACGTCAAAATTTAAGTTATTTTATAATTATTGTAAGCTAATTTTCAACTCTTAGATACTTATACAAAAATATTTTTATGAATTATACCTACAAAATAATTTGCAAATATTCATGCTTTAACGAATTTTCGTCAATATTTGAACTTCAAATGCTAACAAAAATTTTTCAAGTATTTTCATTGGGCCAAAAAATTTTTATCGACACTTCAAAAAAAAATTTCAGAAAAATTGAAAATTTCAGTGGTCTATTAATAGCTCAAAAAAAGTCAAAATATTTTGAAAATTAAATCACGTAATGAAAACGCCAATCTTAATAACTGGTAAAATTTTTAAGTATCTATGACTTATACTTTTTGAATAATAACAAATATTTAAAATCGTTATATTGTTACGCTATTTCGAAAAATTTAAAATTCAAACGCGCTTAAATTTTTTCCTACAATGATGATTCAAGTTTTCTCTATAGAATTCTCGAAGGAAAACTTATGGAAAACTTAGTGTTGTAATTTTAATCCTTAGTTATGAACACAAAAAATTTTATGATTTTTCAACTTCAAAATTACTTGCAAATTATCGCGTTTTCCACAGATTTCGTAAAAATTTGAACAATAAACGCTTATAAAAAAAAATTGTGACTAACAATTTTTAATTTTTTTTTAGCTACAATAAAAACAACTCATAAGGAACCTTGTATTAAATTTTCAATACTTTTTGGTAATACAAAATTTTTTTATCGACACTTCAAAAAAAATTTCTCAAAAAAATCGAAAATTTCTGTGGTCTATAAATAACTCAAAAAAAATCAAAATGTTTTGAAAATTTGACTGTATATATATGATACTGATATAAATATTTGGTGAAAATTTCAAGTTTTTACAGTGATTAGTTTTTGAATTACAACCATATAAAAAAATCGTTTTGGTCAAAAACTGGTTTTGCGTAGAAATTCCCGTTTTTCCGTCATTTTTTTTTTTTTTGGTTTTTCCCGGCGCTTTTGAAAACTCTTAAAAAATTAAAAAAATTACCTCCCAATGCACCAACAAGATTCATTTTTCTACAGGAAACCACCCCCAAAGTTTGAAATGGAAGCATTATTTCGAGACGTTCTCGTATACAAAGACACAAAAAAAAATAATTTGCAAATATTCATGGTTTTGACGAATTTTTGTCAATATTTGAACTTCAAATGTTAATAAAAAAAAATTGTGACTATGTATTCTTATAATTTTTTAATCACTATAAGAATAAGTTATGAGGAACTTTGTATTAAATTTTCAAGTATTTTGATAGGGCCAAAAAAATTTTAACGACACTTCAAAAATATTTTTTCAGAAAAGTTGAAAATTTCAGTGGTCTATAAATAACTCAAAAAAAGTCA
>VUJU01005330.1:0-14197 GCA_009835225.1 Aphis craccivora
ATATAACAATATTTCAATTAAAACGACAGATTTGGAGATATATAGCTCTGATATTATATCTGAGACATACCTAACAATATTATATACTGTCATATAACACTTGACAAAAAAAAAAAAAATATATCTGCGAAATCCGCCTTTGCGGTACTATACCACTACAGATTAGTCACAACGATTGTCACCCATCATTCTACAGCCAACTGCGGACAGCTATAAAAACAGTGCATTGTTTACCGCGATATAATTATATGAGATTAATGAACTAGGTATACGATATAGCTATAAGCTAAACTGACAGGGTACAGACGGCGTCCTTTATTATACATAATACACCGACATCAGCAGCGGAGTGCAGATATCATGATACAAAACGAAAAACGGGAAGGAGGAACAATAATACCGCCGTATATAATACGCCGAGGAGAAGTCGTGTACTGCCGGTGAGTTTAGCACCCGAGCGCACAGACGCGTTGACCGAGATGGTAACATAATACTGTAATATATATATAAGTATATTGTTGTGTACCCTTTACCGGCCTACTCCTGAACCCCATCATCGTTGAGCACCAGTCGCCACAGCCGTCGCAAATCGCAATACGTGCGGTCGATTTGAATATATTATATTATATTATTATATCGACGCGACATCTGCGAGAGGGCGTATCGGTGGCGGCATTTGCATTAGATATAATATTATTAGGAAATATGTATGCGTACTGTATATAATATATATATAATGTATTATGTACCCGTACAATATACATAGGGTGATTCTTTTATCGCGAACCGAGCAATTTCAAGTACGGCTATCTAAAATTGCAGCACCATATGGAAAATGTGTTCGTAGTCTTCGGCGATTCACTCCATAACGCTCTCACTTTCTCATCTCAATGTGCACATTGAAATCGTTTTTGCTGCGAGGCACTTAAGACGCTATTGGTTTTATTAAACGAGTAGCGTTTGTGTTCCTCGCAAAAAGCTCTATATTGCGCACTTGCGAGGCCAATTTTCAAATATGGTTCTTTTCTTCTCTTCATCCATTACCACCTACGCAAATGTTTTCAAATTTAACGTATTCAACATATATTTTTAAAATGTATTAACTGCATATTAATTGCTCATCTCGTGATTACTCTTCTATACTTTATCATATAGTTGATCGCAAGTGTGTGTGGTGAACAGTGGCGTATCCAAGGGAGCACAGGGGCCATGCTCCCCCCATTGGCCGTATCAAATAATATATAAAACATTATATAAAAATTAATTTATTTTGGCTATTTACTGGTTTGGAGTTTAAATTTAAAAAAAAAAATTATTGATTCGTTAAAAAGATTATAAATATTCTACAAATACTATTATTCTATGCAGACACCTATAACATTTATTTAACCTTTTTAAGCCACAAACGTATGGTAGAATTTGCAGATAACGACGGATGTTGGAATGTTGGATTCGTATACCGTTAAATTAAACGTTTAAAAGTTAAAAGTTAAAACTAATAAAACTTACTTATTAGATATTTGTTCTTTTTTAAATTATTATACCTATCATTTATTGATATTTCATGTAAATACATAATAACTTAGGTATCCTGTTAAATCATTATAACTTTAAAAAACAGAAATTAAATAATATGAGTTCAAATCATTTAGTTCCAATTTCGGTAAGAAAATAGATGTGTTCACCTTTATATATAATAAAGGTATATATTATATATTATTATTATATTATATTATATTATATTATTGTTATTATTACCTTATTATTATTATTATTATTATTATTTATATATTACAGGTTTTTATATTATTTTTATATACTGATACATATGTTATTATTATTTTTTTTTAATATTGGTAATTGGTTGTTGTTTAAACAATAGGATATATAATCTCATCAAATGACAATTTGAATTTAAAAATACTGTTATTTGAATATTATACATATAATTTTTTTTGCCCCCCTCCCTTGGAGAAATCCTGGCTAAGATACTGGTGGTAAATATTTAAACTTCCTAAATAATCTTCTCAAAATCTCAACAATAAATCAGACTCTCCAACTAGTTTACATCATATCCAAAGTCCTCTATCATTCTACACACCAATCTGTTCCATTCCATATTTTTAGATCTACCACTTATTATGAATACAATGCAGCTGTTGACTAGTTCATGTAGCTGCACTCAACAAATTTATCATTTTTGGCTTAATTAAAGTCGTGCAAACAATCAATTAAGTCGTGCGCCAATTTATGTTAATTGTACGATAAATATATTGGCATAAAAAAGTATTAAATTTTTTAATGGACCTGCAGCTGGTGCAACTCACGTTTTATTTATGTTATTTGTTACTTTTGTTACTTGTATACTTTATCAAATTAATCGAATTATGTTTTTTTTCATTTTTAGTATAATATTATATTGTACTAATGCAATTGTAATTGAGTCTACTTATCTCTATTACTCTATATATATAAATAAATATCTTTGGAAGTAAAAAGAAGATAATTATCACTGAAAATTAAAACTATTACATAGTTCTCTGACGTTTAAAAATAAAAACAATTTAAAGTTTCTTGTATTTTTTAAGATGCTCTACTTGCAGGTTTCCATTAAAATAATTCACATAATATTAACATTATATATTTTATATATACTATATACTTATATGTATATGCACGTTGTTTTTATAGTCATTAAATGAATGCTACAAGTCAACGTTTTCAAAATTTGGTAGCCAAATAGATTAATCGTACATTGTATACATATTACAGGTATATTATTATTTTAGTATCTATTATTATACGTTTTGAGAGATTGATAAAAAACGCGAAGTTTATTGAAAAGTTTTTGTTCTGCACTCGTGATATTGTACCAATCAAGAAAATTACAATGATAATAAAATATACGTTTATATTATTATAGGTATTATATGAGCAGAAATATTTTATTGAAAAATGAAAGACTGTAAACGTGGTGTAATGAGCTAATGTTACTGATGACACCACACAGTATTGTATATTAATATTTTATATTTTTACTACGCTGTGCGTCGCGACTTCACTTAAAACCAATTTCTTTTGACGTATTTTAAATAAATAAATAATTAATTAAAATAACGTTTCTTATATATTACTGTTTGTCTCACGAATGCAAATTTAACTTTGTAAATAGGTACATTTGAAGTGGAGCGAACAATTTTACCTAAAAATTATATTTTTAAATTCGGTACAGAATTAGAGACGGCTATCATGGAGTTGGATGGAAATGTGACTATACATACACTACCTATATAATATACATCGATGATATACAAAGGTTATCCACGAATGGGATATATTATTCTAGATAATATAACTAAAAACTATACGCTGTACTTTATATATGTATACAAGCTTTTATACACTGCTGTGATTTATAAAACGGTATTGGCGATAACGTTCCTAGATATTCCATAAATGCGTCATATTATAAATGCTTTTATAATTTTTTTAATACCAAAGCTATAGGTAGAAGCATTTAAAAATTGATACATCTACATACCTACATAGTCTATTAATTATGGATACATGCGGTTAAATCTATACATACATATATAAATACTATATATATATAATATAGAGTAATATAGTATATATAGTATATACACATATGTATAGTATACTACAATTCGACATAGGTATTTAAAATAAAAGTGATTCACGTTGGACGTTATACCAAATAGATCAGGGGTGGCCAAATTTATTTTGGTCACAATCTAGGTACTAAAAATATACTTCCCCTTTGAGGATCGACTTCCATAGACCATAGAAAATTGTTTTTATTATTGAATAATTATAATTATTAAGTAACATATACAGGGCGCGTGGCTCTAAAAATAAATTCTAATATGATCGACTTTGAAATTGTCCACGATCAATTATTTGGCCGCCCCTGAAATAGATCTTCAACAAGATTCAAACATGATTTTAACATAATATATGATTTAATTATGATATATAAGCTGCAGGTGTATGCATTTCAATTTGTTTGGTGTTGATTAAACACGAATATTTATATAAACATTTTTTTTTTATTTTCTTAAGGTTCTCTTGTGCAAATTTTAATTGTTACCTAGCAAAATTGTATCAATATAATTAGTTATGGACTAGGAAAAATATCAAACAAATTTAAATTTAGTTTAGAGTTTTGACTTTTAGTCGTATCTTTGTGTTTATATATTCGATGATGGTGCGATGCTCATACTTTTGTCCGAAAACCATAGGGCATGCGTGTGCGGTGCATGTATTTGCGTTATATGTGTTTTTAAATACTATATTTCATTTAGTCAGCAAAAGGACAAAATATTCCCCGTTCGCACAGAGTGAAAAAAAAATGAATAATTTTGTGTGAAAAAAATGCCATATAAAGTCATTAGTATGACGAACGTGACATTGATTGAGCCAATCCTTATACAGAAATAAGCCTCACGTAGTGACACTTACTGACAAACAAACATCCGCTCTATACGCACTGCCCTACATGAAAGGTATTTCAGCATTAATCTCCTTGCTGTGTAAATAAAAATCTGAACAAAGAGGGAAAAAAATTATAAAACTGGTCAATATTGTTAAATCCACGTCGAGCAATAATTAAAAAAAATTAATTCCAAAACCATTTATTTAATAACATTTTTTTAAACATTCTTTTATTTATTTTTTACCATGGTATACTGTTTAATTTAAATTCGTTTTTATGACATATATGACTTGTCTGAAAGGATAATCCCAATAACGTATACCTAGAAATATCCGATTTTCCGGGCTTACATATATTTAAATTACGTACCGACCTTTTTTTAGGACTGCTCACTAATCCCTTTTTTTTTATTTATTTACCAATTATATATTACCTATAGGTATATACGCATTATATTTTCGATTTTTATTCACCGTAATTACTCAAATAGAAACAAAAAGATACATTTACGCTTACAGTTCTGCAGGTAGATATATAAATACGAGATCATATAACGCGAATATGAAAATGCACACTTGTGTATATTAGTGTATGTGTATGTGTGTGTATATGTGCCATAAGTTTGTATTTTATATTAATATTGTGATGTATTGGTTAAATGTGCAGACGTGTGTATGGATTTACAACCTTCACTGTTATAGTATCATGGCCTTCCGGAAATATAAGAATACCTTATTTATAATATTAAATTGGTTTTTTGCAATTGAAAATTTGAATGATACCTCAATTTATCATCACGAAATCCTAGCAATATCATTTTAATTTTTTTATTCATATCGTAAAATAATTATCTTGAAAATGTGAACAGTTTCACCAATAATGATACAATTTAATTGATTTGAAATACATTTTGAAAACGTTTGAATGTTTTGAATTAGTTGAATAAAAAAAATGTTGTTAGGTTCTTATTTATTATTGTATTCCTAAAAATATTATTATTTTTATTTCATATACTTGAAATGAAATGTAGCTAGAACTCAGTAGTTATGTTGAAATCTTAAAATATTAAAATTAGGAGTGATAATTATTATGTATAAATTATAGCTGATAACAGACAACAAGAATATAAATTAGGCATAGACGAAAAGTAATAATTGGTTAAATAGAAAAATAGTAAAAGTCTGAAACACGTGCAATATCGCATTTTTGCAAATTTGAGAGAACTTTAAACACGAGTATTTAAATATTTATAGTATTGAAATGTATATTTTCATTATTCATAAGTACGAATGTATTTTACAATCTGTACATTTTAAATTTTACATTAAGGTAAAAAATTGTATTGAACATAGGTGGTTAGTTATTTTTACGTATATGAATAATCCTTTCATCGATGCAGCTTCATAAAATGTGGATGTATTGTGTACTCAGTCAATAATTAAGAAGTCCCAGTTAGGATTATGAGTTGAATGTAGTATAAACTTGTTATTACCTACTTAATACTTAAACTATTTGAAAAAAAATTGGAAAGGAGTGATAAAAGAGAACCTATCATGGATTTAAATTTTTCAAATAATTTGAAATTCTGATTATCATTATTATTTATAGTTATTAGTTATTATAGTAATTCGGGTTAGGTGAATAATAACACTGAAATAAAAATATAAAAATTTATTTAAAATATATAATATACCTAATAAATAATAATCAGCAACAACAATTTGAATTCATATAGGTACTACTTTCCAGTATGGGTTTTGATGTATAGAGCCTTACTAGAATTTACACATTTGAACTTTGCTATGTCACATGCATATAATAAATTGACAAAATAAGAATTTAAAGTTCATGTTTTGACAAAGTAAGACAAAATTACGAAAAATTTCAAATAATTTTGTGGTTATAACGTGGTAAATAAAAATTGTATAGCTCAAGATTAAAAATGTAATACAAAGTTTCTCATTAGTAATTCATACCTAAATCAAAATTTATAAAAATAATTTATTTACTTGGTTTTTGTTTATAGAATAGGTATAGTAAGTTCAAATTTAGATGAAATTAATTATTAAAATAAAGATCAATGGTTTTAGTTATTATTTACCGTAACTTAAAAATATTAATAGTCAGGATTTGAAACTTATTTTAACTTAAGAGGAAAATTTTGAAAAATATACGTATATTGTATTGTCTATTACTCATTGATATATAAAAATTGGAAATTTTCAATTGAAAGCAGTAGAAAAATCACCGTTCTAAACTACATTTTTTTTTTAACGCACACTGTAATGGAACTTAATATATTATAGGTATATTATGTTACACCTGCAGGATTGCAACACGTATGTGCACGTATGTGCAAAAGTAGGATATCACATTAAATACGAACCGTAGGCACTATATATTATAATACACACTTATTGATATGTTCAACATGATGAGCGTCAAATATTTATCTATGGATAATATTATACGACGGAGCATATTGCTTGCAGCGAGTGTTCGATGTACGTGTACCGATATATATACTTGAACACGGTACGTCGGTATTAGATCATAATATCATATACATATATATATACTATAAGCATGATGTATTACATCGGTATAAAACGTATTATGCGGCGCGTGGTGTATGCAAATGACGGGCTTTCATCAGAATTGCGACATTAACATATCGCTGTTGGTTGGCGCGCTTATAATGTAGACGAACGCGCGAGCACACAAAACACGGATAATACATGTGTGTGTATAGTGGCAGGATACGAATTCGTGTAGGTACATATTATAATATAGGTACCTACACCGCCGCGTTCGTCACAAACAAGAAAGTGGACGTAATCAATCGTCTTGACCGTTTAATCACATTATATTTATTACGCATGTCGTTGTATATTATGTACGTAGGTATATGAGTGTGCCGTGTACCTACAGGTACATATTATATATATATCGCTTGTACGGACCCGGGCTACTGTTGATTGTGCAGCAGGATACCTATAGAGATAGGTGTGTACGGATATTATGTACGAATGAATACGTCTGCGTGTAGGTATATGCACATCGTTTTCGAAAACCCTACCTCGGGAGCACCGCGAAGGCTTACGTTTATATCGAGTTATTATACGGCCGTGTAGTGCGTTTGCTCGTGATTAATATGTCCGATTATTCACGTATATTGCGTTTTAACAACAACTATTTTGGATCACATTCATCATCGTTTCGAACGAGGCTATAAATATATATGTAGGTAGGCATCATCGGTTGCTTCAACGCGAACACAATATTATTATTGTACAATACTAGTATACCTATATACTCGAAAAGTCAACAAGAAAATCGCAAGGCGCGTCAATATAGTGGTTTTTTGTACTAAGTGTAGAATAATATATGAATGTCTATATAGTCTATAATATAGTATATAAGAATCCAGAATGTTTATATTTTAGGGGAGGGGGAAGGATTGATAAAAATATAATTAATAATATAGGTAATACATATTATACCACAACGAACAAAGTGCTTGAAACTTATTTAAGAAAACAAAGGTATGTATATATTATACCTATAAACCCATATGTATAAATAATATACACGGGAGATTAAAAAAAATATTGTTTCAGTTTTAATGCATTTTGAATTTTAGATTCTGAGTGAAGCGATGAATTTACTGATTTTATAATGTGTGTGTGTGTGTGTGAGTGTGTGTGGTTTTTTGTGTAATTATACAAAATAAGTTGTCGAAAAAATACTACAATATTCAAATTTGAGGACGATTTTGGATAGATCTAGTTTGTAATTTAAACAGATCAAAATAAAATAATCCCAGTATTTTTCAAAATAAACGGGAAATAAATAAAACATTACCTAAGTAAAACAGGAATGCTTACGCAAGAAATTTTTGGAAAATTGTATTTTTATTCAAAAACTAATAATCGTAAATATTTGAAATGTTTATCAAATGTTTATATGATCATTTTATAACTTTAATAAAATTTTAAAAATATTTCAATTTTTTTTTAGTTATTTACAGGATTTTTTTAAACTATGAATAATGATGTTCATTATATTATTAAAGTTTAAAAACTATATTCATCGGAACTTAAAAACTTAATTAATAGTAAAGTAAATACTGAATAATTTAAGCTGACAGATAACTTGCTCTCAAAATAATATACCTATAATTGAATCTAAATTTAACGCATTTATCACAACAACCTACTGGACAACTATATATTATAATATAACAGAGTAGTAATCACTTTAATCACTTGCCTACCTTAAAAAAATAAAATGATATCTTCTCTCAATAGGTTGTAATATGTATAATGTTCAAAACAAAATATACTCAACTGATCAGAAAACAATAATTTTCACCAAAATAAAAACCAGTGGGTATCATGTAGATAGCTAACTATAGTTACTACTTATTGTTGTATTTCCTATACATTTAATATATACGTGTGAACATTATATACTGTGTAATATACTCAGTGAAGGTATATTATACAAAGGGTTGTCTAGCTTATTTTAAACACCTACCAATTTTTTTAAAACGAAAACCAACGGTTATAATATAATCATAATTAATTATAAAACACACGTGTTATTTAAATTACGCGATATTAAAACGTATGCGTAAAATATATATATATATATATATATGTATACTATACACATAGTTTGATATTTCAAGGCGTCACGCGTTATGGCGAAGTAATAATTCAAAGTGAAAAAAAAATTAACCGAAAACGAAATGGATTAACTTGTACCAAACACACAAAAAAACGAGGTCGTAAAAGTATAATACGTCATACGTTATAATTATTTATTACAACGATTCGGCGCGTTTATTAACACTCGTAACTACTGCCGTATAATGATATACATGTACATAGGTATTATAGTAGCTTTACTTGTGCAGTAACGGCGTGTTAAAATTGTACCGACTTAATGATAAATATTGTCGGTGAGTCTTGTGATAACTACCACCGCGCCTCAGCTATACTTTTTTACCTATATAGGTATATTTATGTTATACGCAGTAACTAATGCAGTGGTGTCGCGCGCGCGCGCCTATACATTATAAGACATTATTTTAATTATATATTAATATTTTTTAATAATTGGCCGAATTAAAATGAAATTTCCGACGGACGTGACCGGGTCCCAAATAATAATTTATTATATATATACCCATCGCTACCCCCCGCGGCCAATATACCTAATATAATATTAATAAGTCGTATTATTATAAATTAATATTACAACCGACGCACTCGTGTCTGCCTACTGCTGATGGTGCTACAGACGTTGTTAGTTGTTACGGCTGATTTAGTGTTTAATATTATCATGCGGTGTACCTAATCGAGTACGTATAAACAATTTACACGTATACAATTATTTCGATTTTCGATATAATAATAGTCGTCAGTTATATAAGTTAAAAGTATAGGTCATCTAATGGTTTTGGGCATGCACTTATACCCAAGCAGCTACTTTCCATCGGGGAGCACGAAAATCTGCTGTTGACGATACCGTGCCCTTACGTGATTGCAGATGCAATAATATTATATTTTACACATTAGATTGTTTGTAAACTAAAAAAAAACTATAATGGTCATAAATTATAGATATAAGTGATTTAAATGTGTGGGGGCAGTATGGGTACCTATAATACCTCGATGAGCATTATTTTTGGGAATATATTGTGGAGCGAAATTTCATTGGTCATAGGATCGCTTTGGTGCGACTATAATTAAAAATAATTATTACGTTGCAACTATATCATTTTGGATTTATTAAAATTATGAATATAATATACCGCTTACCTACCTAAAAAAAAAATAATAATAATAATAATATATATTAAGCTTAAACGTAAACAATATAAATAAAACTACAATAATTTTACAAAACTAGGGGGGTAACTTATAAACTAAAATTTTTTTGTTCGATGAGGCATACAGTTTACTAAGAATGAGTATTTTCTGAAATTTGGCAAGTGCTTAGATTTTTCGTACCATCACCAACAGTAATATCTTTTTTTTTTTCAATTGAGAACTAATTTTGAAAAATACCGTAAGTTATTATTCTGATTTTGTATTTTAAGTAATTGAAAATATATCAATAAAGTGTATTATTTAAAAGTTTCAATAAACAGAGCTTGAATAAATGCAATATTAAATGGAAAAATGGGTGTGTGTGTGTTTGTTAAATCATTCTAACTTCTAGATATAAATATTGATGTAAATTTGTATTTATTACAATTCATTTGCAAATATACCATCTTAATAATAGGGTGTACCTGTAGGAACAATGTCCACACTAATTAATAAGGAGAAAATATAACAGCTACGGCCTTTCCCCTAAAAATAAGTTGAGAGAAATAACATTAAATACTTAAATTAAATTTAAAAATAAAAATGTACAGTTTATGTATAGTTTGGATTTTGTGGTTGCCAAGTTTGGTCGCGACGTTCGTCAATGTTTCTATAAGATTGCAATGATTGCACCTGATATTACTTTAACTATATTTATTACTTATAGTTATAACAGTAAACATATTATAAAATATTGTTTTTACGACCCATCAAAATTAAATCATTTTCTGTAATCATGGAACTATGTAACCATGTAAACATGGATAATTTACTATATATAAGCAGTTATGCCACATCAAATATAATATAATATAAATGTGACAAGGGGTTAAACTATATGATAAAATCGTTAAATTATTAGAGGGTAATTATAATATTGTGTGCGGTTGAATTAGTGTCAAGTGTTGAAGTGTACATGAATATCATAGATACAACAAAAACGTATATACATTATGTGTATATCAACATAACGACTGTAATAATAAGGTATAAATTACATCCATAAGTACATGTATATTATAGTCTAACGGAATTTTGACGTCACCGATTTGTCTTATAGGCAACATTGTTGAAATTTAAAATGTTTCTTAGAAAATCTTTTTTAATAGTTTGGTGGTCATAAGCCTACCATACATCACATTTTATATTTAGGCGTACATACGAGTATAATGTATCTATTATATCATAATATGGACTTGCATATTATTATACACCTACGCAAGTCGCTAGGCGCTAAGCGCAGGTGTTATTCGAGGAAAGGTTTGAATTTCCAATCATTATAAAAATCCGATGTCAAGATAGCTGGAATTCTTATTGATCTTTACACGCACACTCGCCCTCACACACAATATGTTCTTAAAAAATCGGATACTTACAATCATGATGGTGTATACACCATTTGAGGGAGTTGTATTATACTTTTGCCGCTCTAACCCGGGTAAAATATTGTTATTGCGTCGATACTTATAGAATCTTTCTATAACTGTTTTAAGGGTGGTTACATATTATGTCACTAATATTTTCTTATACACCCTTTAAAGTGTCGTCCTACACACATTTTACTCCGGTAATAATATTTTCACTGGCATACATATTGATATTAACTTAACATATTTTATTATAGGTTAGGTTATGGGTAATGTTCAATGTCCATATAATGATTATCTAAAGTTTAACATTGCCATCCATCGGGTTAATGTTATATATACATGATAAATATCATATACATGATGACAATATCTTAAGCTAATAAAAATATTAAATGCTTAATAGAAAAAAAATGGGTAAGAAATGCATACATTTATTTTAATTTTAATATATTTTTGCTTTACCTTAATAGTATTATAATTAATTATACAATTATACCAGCACTTACTTTCTTATTATGAACATTAAATTTTAAAAAATCTAATTATTTGATATTTAACAGGATAAAACCAAAATTTATTAATATTGACCAAATTATAGTTATTATTAAACAAACTTGTTATTTATTACCTATAGATAAGTTAGTAAGTACCTACCAATTAAATTTTAAACGTTTATAACATCTAAAACTGCATAATATGTTGATGCATATTGCATAATTTTTGTTTTTGCAATTCTTAACTAGTGACAATCGTTCACATCAATTATTTTTCTTTAAGATTATATTAAATTACAGACATTTTTGATTTTTAAAATAGTCTTAGGATATTATATTGTAAATTGGTTTGTTTGTGTAAATTTTTGCAACACAATACCACTTCGGGGTAATGTATTCATAATAATAAAAATACAAAAAAACATGATAATAATTGCAAAAACTCAAACCGTGGTGGCTAGAGGGCTACTTAGTAGTTTATGATGAATAATTAACAATTTATAATTCGCTAACATTCGGATTAATCATATGAAAATTTATACGACGATACTAGTATCACTCTAATGGCATTATAGTACCTACCTATAATAGTAAAAATAAAAATACTTTAAGTCTATGTAAACAATAGTTAGGTACTACATGAAACCTTTTAAATATCAATATTTGAAAAAATGAGAGTTGACTGAAAACATAAATTTTTCTTGGCGACTACAATAATAAAAAATGAACCTAAACCTTTAACGACGAAAGCAAAAAACGTAAAGATATCGAGCACTATTTTAGAGATCTCAATATGTTACATAATACATTATGATACTTTCAATACCGTTCCATCACATTAATACAAAAAATAATATAGGTACAATATATAGAATTAATACATCTTTCAGAAAACACTGAGAAGATAACTAAATGCAATTTAAAGTATGAAATAGTTGCAAGAACTTAAAGAGCTAGAGTCAAAACCTCTGAAGTTTAAATATTTTTCAAAACAATCTCTTTGATATTGATGTGAAAAAGATACTCAAACTCAAGAGTCTTGAAGTATTTTGTATTCAGATAATTCAATACATTTAAAATACTACATCAAAAGATATTCAAAATATAAAATATTCGAATTATATTTTCAATTTTCAATAATAATGAAAATAACAAAATTATGTTTAAAAAAATATATAAATAATAATATAACAAATATACATAAGTTCCTTCACTAATCGTTTATCTATTATTATATAATACAGGGGTGGCCAGCGAAAAAAGACTCACGAGTCACCAAATATATTAATAAATGTGGAAGAGCCAAAATTTAAAAAAAAAGGTCATATTATTATATAATATAATACATAACTTCATATTTATTCATATTTAAATTCATGTTACGATAAGTTGCGAGCCGCAAAAATCTATGACGCGATTCGCATGCCGCTCGAGAGACGCGGTTTGGCCAACCCTGATATAATATATTTAGTAATTCAGTTAGTGATCATTTGTAACTATTAATTATAAATATAAATTTATATTTGAAATTACACTATTAGTTTAAATTATAAAACTTTGTATAAAATAAAAAAATAAAGTACATAAACAAAAATTTGTTACCTTAGCAATTCAGAGTACCATTCTTCTTATTCAATTACATCGTCAATGTTAATATTATAGTCCAATTTTTGTTCAAATGATACGGTAAGTTGATTCGGATAAATTGTGCTACGTACATTTGTTTTAATTAAACTTAGTTTTGAGAATGTCCTTTCACAAGAACAACTAGCCATAGGAATAATAACAAATATTTTTAACATTTTAATTATATATTAAGTATTGAATTTAGCTTCATTTCCACTACAAAATTCGGTTAACTATCTTAAAAATGTGTTGCAATTTCAAATATTATAACTAAATAATTATTTTTGATTTCAAAATTTAAAATACAAACGCAAAAGTCACGTTATCGCAATTAAAATCACAAACGAACATAAAAATAGATAATAGAATATA
>VUJU01005331.1:0-14196 GCA_009835225.1 Aphis craccivora
CATTATTCATTTTTATTATTATTATTTTTTAATAAATATATACAAAAACTGCCGCTCTTGTAAATCTGCCGCTGGGGGCAATTGCCCCCTTTGCCCCCCCTTAAATGCGCCACTGCTTAATTTATAAATTAGTGTTTTTATTAAATTTATAAGTTTGGTTAGGTTAAGTAATAAAGTATATGTCAATATGTTTTCAAAATAAAAATTAAATTGACTTGCATATTATGATATTGATATCTAACCTAACATAACTTAATCTAACTCTAGAATTGTAAATCCTATTATAAAATCCTTTATTGTATCTATTTTAGTGAAATTATTAAAACATGTAAGGCGTTATTGTAGGCATTATAATATTAAAACATATCAACACTTAATTTATTTATTTTGTAATAAAGTATAAAAAGATTCAAATAATGTGAGTTATGTTAGTTTACTTAGTTTACATAATCGAACAAAGATTAAAAAATTAGGTATTGGTAAAAATACAAATGACAATAGTATTTAGTAGGTAATAATAATTATTATAGAGAAATATATAAAAAGTACTCATTGTTTTTACCTAGGTATATAAGTATATTATAATATAATATTATTTTAAGACTTTTTCTTCAACAACTCTTGTTTTTTTTCTATCGTATTTTCCTTAGTAATTGTTTTGACGTTTTTGTTAGACTTATTTATGATTGTTTTTTCCGGAACACTGATAGAATTTTTTTTTTTTGTATTCACACCAATTATAATTCTCTCGCCGTTTTTCTTTGCCAGGGTATTTTTTACGTTAACTGCTGGTCCACGTGATTTTACTTTTGATCCTTTACTAGCATTTTTCTTTTTTGACAACTTTTTTTCCTGGGAAACCGATTCTTGAGTTTGTTCACTAGTTGTTTGTGCAGTAGACACTGCGATCCTTTTGAATGAATCGTAGTCGAATATTTTGCAGCTTTCGCCCGTACAAAATTCGACCCCGCACTCTTTGCAGGATAAAAACTTAGACTCCACTCCTCCAGACGCATTTTTCTTTTTTCGCAGAAAACTATCACGTGGCGTCTTTTTCTCCACATTCCTGGTCTTAAGCGTAGCCGTACCTAGTTCGACTTGTCTATAGTGAAAAAATCTCAATCATCAACAATTTATCTATCAAAAACAGTATTTTAAGAATGAAGATACAAGTACACAATAACAGTGAAAGTAGATAGTCTGGTAGTAGTTGACAAGCTTTATAGCATATCGGTTATTCATATCGGTTTTTTTTTTTTTTTTTTTAGACAACATGTAAAAATTTTAATTTTAGCCGTAAAATAAAATCTACTAATTCTCAACTTTTTTTATTACAGTAAAACCTTGATTAACCACTTTAAATGGAAACTAGAGAGTTGGGGATAGGTAATTGAATTAGATGCATAAAAGAAAAATATTATTTATAATATTTAAAATTAATATAATTAATAAATATATCAATTATGGGTAATAATTTTAATACTATACGTTTTAGCATATATGGGATGATAAAATAAAATAATTTTAAAAAATCAGTAATTTTAGTTTGTTTATATGAATCCCGAGCTTTTTACACAGTTAAGTTTTTTATTTTTCTACAAGTACGTGTTTATACTTTTAATACGGTTATTTATAGTTCACGATACTCTTATATGCCAATGCCAATAGGTGAAGTATAACAAAAGTTGACGGATGAAAAGAGTGGTGAATAATCGAAGTTTTATTGTAGTTTATAATTAGGGCTCGGATTTTAAAGCATAATAAGTAACCAAAAAAACCACATGATTGTTTTAAAAAATCAAAAAAGAAGCATAGGTACCTATCTATTTACTTAAAAAAAAAAAGCATGACCAAAAATTAACACGAACTAGTTATAAAAATGAATAATAAAAATTAAAAAAAAAAAAAAATAGCTACGATTTATATACCAAGATTTTCAGTAGTAAAACTAATAACTCTATTATCCGACAGAATATTTGTATACATAGAAAACGAACTCTATACATCCACTGAAGTGATCGATGCATACTTCACACAAGAATGAAATTACAACCCTAAATCTAAAATTTGAAACGATCGGTATCGATGTTGAAGGCATACTGACCGTATAGGTACTATACTCTATAGCAGCGGTTCCCAAACTTTTTTTCGCGGTGCCCTTTTAGGGGCCCCGAGTTATAGTCACGGTGCCCTGCTGTATGTAACAGGGGTGGCCAAACCGCCTCTCGCGAGACGCATGTGGCTCGCCACATAGACTTTTGCGACTCGCATCTCATCGTAACATTTTTATAAACAAATTTTTTTTATATGAATTTATGTATTATATAATAATAGGTATGACCTTTTTATTTACATTTTGGATCTTCCATATTTATTAATACATTTGGTGGCTCGCGAGTCTCTTTTTGCTGGCCATCTTTGGTATATAACATGAAAGATAGAACAAAAAAAGTATTCATTGATAACCAATTTTATTAGACCGCGGTGCCCCCAGAAAGTGCTCGTGGTGCCCCTAGGGCACCGCGGTGCACAGTTTGGGAACCACTGCTCTAAATAGGTTATACGTAGATCGATAATCTATACAATTAATAAATTTAATAAATAAGTTGATAACGAAAACAATAAATATCCGAAGTCTGGGTTTTTACATTTTTTATTTATATTACAATAGCATAAGAAACATATACAAATCTATAGATGGAATAATTGAAAAAAAAACAATAAAAAAGCAAAAATAAATTGATTTATTTGGAAACGAAATGAATTTATGTAAAATATTAGATTTTTATCTCATATATAAAAAAAGAAGCCTATGCTTTAAAAACCGAATCCTATTTTATAATATATATAATATTATTTCGTTATACACTAGCGATTTTGACACTCGGTGAAAACGTGAGTATATCGCCCGAGTACAGCGCATCATTTTAAAGGGCGTTACTGGGTGCCATCATTGTATGCTTATACCGCTCGCCGCTCTAGTGTGGCTCGGCCCTTATTATAAAAAATATTTTGTTTTCGGAACGGTAAAGTTTTATTTAAAATTATGCGGAATCGTATATATAATTTGGGGAGTCGTGTATGTATATTAGTGGCTATTAAAATATCAATAGGTACAATTTTTAATTTTAACCAAATTTCATAATATGGATGGAAAATTTGTATTGTTATTAATTGTTTATTATTTATTAATATCTACAGAATTTCAATCTATAAAAGTACCTATGCAATAATAGTTTATTTACTATTCTATTTTATAAAATATATTATTACATAAGCCCAAATTTAATTACATAAAATTAATTTATCTACAGCCATCTGTATTTTTATTTTTCATCACGTTTCTTATACGAAAGCTAATAATAAATTATACAGCATATTTATAACTTATTAATAACAAAAGAAAAGTTAATGATAATTGGGATTGAATTATTTAGTTTAAATAGTTACCTATATATTACAGGTATTATTTTTGATATTGTAAAATTTAAAGGTAGGTAGATGAAAACATTGAAGTGTTTAAAGTGTTTTAAATCTACGTTTAAATATTTTATTTTTTTCAAACGTATAGTCATAGGATTTTTTTTTTATACATCAATTAGCTATAAGAATTTAGTTTGAAAAATGCAAAAAAAATAAAAATTTTTTACAATATTACCTCGAAAAATAGTCTTCGTCGATTTTTGATTTTGGGCGAAGAGAAGTAAGCATTTTCCATGGAATATTAACCGAGTACAACTCATCTAATGAAACTCCTTTCATTTCTGACGGCGTTGGCTCAGCAAACGGGAACGGTTTTTTACTTTCTTTCTTGGGTAGCTTAAACTTGAATTTTTTTTCTTTTATCTTAATATCACCTAGTTTCTAAAAAAAAATATTGATAATAATATTGAAATAACTATATCAATAATTTAATATGACAATATTTTGTAGAGTTTTAAGCAAAACATATTAATAGATACAGCTAAATATTTTAAAATTAAAACCCAAGTACCAATTATGCAGTAGTTTTGTTATAAATATTTTACGAGTATTTATTATTATAGTGTTACATACACCATAATATTAATATATTATATTGGATTAGCATATCATATTATATTACATTATAATCATATGAATTTTAATGTAGGTATATAAGATAATATGTGGCTATGTGAGGATAGATGCTTAGTAAGCGTTTATGCTTGGACAACTAGCACTGTCCGTTAGAGAGGCGCCAGTCGTAAGAGTAACTAATTTAAGAGTCTTAATGTTATAGTTATTTTTTCATAATCAATAACTTTTTAAAATATAACTGAATTATCACGGATCATGAATAAATATAAGTCATTAAAAATACTTCATTGTGTGTTTGTTTACGTCCTTAATCTAACTAGAATTCAAACTACCAAAAGGTTAGGTTTTATTACAGAGGAAATTATCAACTGAAGAAAAAACATTCTAAAACTGGAACGGACTTAACTGCAATTCCGCTCACAACAATAGGTATATTTATTTAAAACGGTAGCAGTTCGGTAAAACAAAATATGTTGATGAGATGTTTGCTACCTTATTGATGTTTTAACATCTTTACGCGCTAAACCCCCGTCCCCCCAAAAATAGCGTGTGTAAGGAAATGGATCTAGAGTGAATTGGTATGTCATGAAAAATTGTAACGGAAGTCAAATGGTTACCATGACTTGCCCACCAATAATTTATTACAGTATAATATCTTTTTAATATAATATTATATTATATCTCCAGAGAGTGCTACACAGCGGAAAAGAAAACGGCGAGCCTATAGGCCATAATTGTATTAGATGTTAACACATCAATATTGAGCGTCAGATATAAACTAACACACAATTTTTTTTTTTAATTTTTATTTCATAACTTAAAATTATTTAATAATCATTTTGAGTTTCAGCCATTTTTTTTTTTTTTTTTTTTTTGAAGGAAATTTGCAGGACCTTTTTGCGCTTACAGTTAGTCTCTACACTAAAACCTATGTAGGTAATATAATTATAAAATTTATAACTTATATAAATTATTAATTTATTAAAATTTATAACGTCTTATTAATATTATATTATAGCACTATATATTATTTTAAAGTATTAATAAAACATTACTTTTTCTGGTTTTATCTTGAATTCTGGCACTTTTTCGACGAGTTTTCTTAATTCTTCCTTTGAATTTGCAATACAGTTATGTAAATCTAATAGTGTAGTTTGTTCTTTCTTTTTAGCGAGAAATTCTTCAATTTGTGAGGCCATTATCTTGTAATTGTTTTAATAAAATTCATAAATATTATCATTTTTCAAACATCATGTAATTGAACTGTTAACAAAAATATATGAATTAATTAACATACACAGGTTATTATTAAATTAAACAAGTAAATTTAGAATTTGGTATTTGCGTAGTTGCGTTAATAATATATCACATGTCAATTTATTGGTCACGTTTCTGATATTTATAAGTTTATAACCCATATTGTTTATTGTTTTGATTACCGTTCAGTGGCATAACTACGGAGGGGGGGGGGTGATGTAGGTGATATATCACCCCCCCAACCTTTTTTTTATAATTTAACGAATTATAATTTGTGAGATACCTATAAATGTTTTTTTCTTTTACTAGTGAAAAATATCTATATCCCCCCCCCATAGAGTAGTCCTAGTAACGCCACTGTTATCGTTTATATTATGTACATACATAAGCATACCTATGTGAATTGTGAATTGATTTTTCTCAACAAAAACTGTACAATAACAATTTAACCAATCAATCGCCATTTTATTTGAGGTTGTTTTTATCAGTTTTAGTTAGTGATTAGAATTAAATTAAAATAATGTAAAATGTAAACGTAAAGTAAAAACTACAGAATCTAATTAAAATGATGGTAAATCAATAAATCAACAATCAAACAGAATTTCTGACTCTGTTGAAGAAATTTGTAACGTGGACGTGTGGTTTGGAAGGTTGAACTGATAAAAACTATCTCAATTAAAAGGAGGCTGATTTTTTTTTTTTAGCCCTATTCATGAACATTAGAATGAACACTCTAATGTTCATGGCCCTATCTTACAATGTAATTTGTTATCAGTGTCCATTCTGATTATTCTATTCTGTGATTTAACTTTTAGTAGGTACCTATTATAATAAGACTACATGACTAAAATATACGCGTTATACATATAAGTGTTTTTCTATAGGTATGTCTTATAGCAATATTGTTTTTTAATATTACAAAAATGTAAGCATATTGTTATACACAACAATAATAAATAATAACGCCAAAACCAAAATAACATAATATTGTTTTTTGCATTACAAAGGTGTTAATAGTTTTATGTTTTTTTTAAAATTATTGTAATTAACGCTAAGTTTTGGTAATAAATACCTAAAAATTAGTGATTAATAACTATATTCTTATTGATATGACATTAAGTCTAAAGTTAAACATTAGTAAATACTAAATAGGTATATAATATAAATAAATGTTTAATAAATAATAGTAGTATATGAAACTATTAGGTATAAAATATAATACCTTATATGAAAAAAAAATATAATATAACATTTTGGCCTTCAAGTTATTTTTATGATTTTGTTTAATTATACAAATTAAATTTTCTTAAATAACTAATTCATAGATAATGTTACATATTATGTAATTAATTTTTTACCTCATACTTAGATACCAATGTATGGATGTAATAAAATGATTTAATTAATATATAATAATGTAGGTATAAGCAAAAATTCCATTTTTATAAATAATAATTGTTAACTTCAATTATATACATAATATACATTACCTCAATACCCCATGATACCTTCATACATATACATTCGACAATCATATAATATTTTAAAATTTAAAAGTTTAATTTATAAAAATGTATTTTAACTAAATTACAACGTAAGAACACTAATACGTATAGTGTCCTAGTAGGTAAAAATAATTTAGTGAAATCTATTTTTTTTTTTTTTAAAGAAAAAAATGGTACAAAAAAAGTTACAATCATTTAGTACATATTATTATTATTACAATTATTTTATGAAAAATAATGTTATTAAATATTTTTTAGTATATTTAGATATGAGATAGTTTATCAGTTATGTATATTAATTATTGTTATCTGATATTCCAAAACCTAAGATTTAGGTAACATTAGCAATTTATAAATTTAATATTAAATAATCATGAAGAATCTGACGACGGCGATTCGTCAGCAATAACACTTTTCCAATGTTTTCGTTTGGTTTCCAGTACCTATATATAAACAAATATAATTTTAATTAACATTTATAATAAGCTATCGACAATGACTTTAACGTTTTTCGTGTATAACAAACTGTATAATAACTATTATACCTTATAAGTTATAATAACATATAATAATGTTTTTCCGTGAATCTATATTTAATTAAAATATATATTATTGGCGGCCGTTATTTAAATCAAAACATTGTTTATGCATTAGCGATCGATAAGGTGTTATTATTATTTATTATTTAAATATTGTATACTAAAATGTTTATTTATCCATTCATTTAGATTATACACATAAATTGTACACTTACCTTTCGTAACGACGATAGTTGGTATAACACATCACTAACCGATATGCTATCTGACAACGAAGGAGCTTTATCTAAAACACTATTACTGTTTTTCATTTCTGAAACATACAATAACGCAATGTGTATTTTAATACACAATAGCTAATTCAAATAAGTAGGTACCATTTTTCACACAACAGACCTGCAAAATTTGGACGACCGTATGAAAACGTCTTTTTTGAATAATTATCCGGAAATGTAAAGCTATATTTGTGTCCACACGACAAAATGAACAAATATATAACTAATAGTCCAATGAATTTAACTATTTTAGTAATTTTTGGATTGTTTACCTCGTTCGCCCGTTTACATTTGATGATTGGATTTTCGTTGAATTTGTATTATTAATTATTCGTCTGTTCCATGGGGACTTTTGTTTCAATTTCAACTGATAATTTGGATCCTTGGCACTTTGTTTGATATACTGTACTTCTGGTCTATTCACTCCCCACTTAGGCCTTTGATTTAAATCTATAGATTTTTGGTATTCATTTCCAGCTGAAGATTTCACGGGTTTTCTGAAACAGAAGTAGGTAATTTCGAAAAACTTGTTAGACTAAGAACAGCGTTTTAGTTTAAATTAAATTTTAGATTTACTTTAAAATTTCCGTTTGTATTGCAATACTAGTAGTCTGACTACGAAATTTGCTCGGCGTTAACAATTTTTGGCGGTTTAGTGGAGATGGTGAAGTTTGAAGTGTCACATCGACGTCCGGACACTTAGGGACCTCTTTTACTTCCACTGGATTCGGTGCGTTTGGTTGTGTCTTGGGATCTAGACAAACTTTTGGTTCTAATTTAGGTTCACTGCAGTTATTAACTACTACTGTAGGCTCTTTGGAAATTTGTTCTTTGTCTTCGTCCTGGTTATGTCGTTTTTTTTGCATGTATTTGGATTTGTTTTCTTTCGCTTGTTTTTGAGCATTCTCTAACACTTCTTGCATTGCTTTAGCTTTTCGTTCTTCACACAACTATTTGGATACAATGTGCATTAAAACTAATATTGTATTGTTTTTGATGATGGTTTTATATACTATAATTTGAAGACTTACTTCTTTTTCCCGTTGTCGCTTCATCTCGTCTTCTAGCCGTTTTCTTTCAATTTCTTGTTGTCTTTGTATACGCCGTTCTTCTACCAAATCGTCCTGTTTTTTCTTTTCGAGTTCTTCTTTTTTCTTTAATTGTCTTTCTTTTAACTATGGCGTAAATGCTATAATAGATTGTAGAAACAAATTAAAATGTTAGACCTATTTACCTGTTGTTTTATAGCTTCTTGAAGTTCCATTGCTTTTTGCCTTTTAACTTCTCTAGCAGCTAATTCTTCAGTGGTCAATGGAATATTTTGCCCTAGCAAGTAAGTCCTATGTATATTGTATATACGCAACAAAAAATTATAAACCATTTAATTTTAAAATATATGATATTACCTATGTATACTCCATATTGTTGTTAATATTTATAAAAAATAAATAATTATTATATACATTCGTCATTCGCCAGACATTTTTATTTTAATATATGCTCTTAATTCTCTAATTATACCTACAGCAAAATATATTTTACCTGTTATAAACGTTATTCGAATCTAAGGAACTTAAAGTGTCACAGCTACCTCCAAAATCTGAAGCTTTATGAGTATCTTGGAATTGTGTTTTTACAATTTCGTTTGTTATAAAACTATTTTAAATATAAATAATACTCAATATACATTTGCTTTTTATAAAAATATTATATATTTTAATTCCCAAGTTAATAAAATCCACTCATTACTTACGGTTTTTCTAATGGATATTCTACCCATGTTGGTGTTTCATTTTTTTCATTGGTTAAATATTTTCTGTCATTTGAATTAAAGATTGGCGGATTAAACCCACCAACATTATTTTGCTTATCCCATTTTTGTCTTTCTGATGTTCCTACTCCTTCATTAGTATTGTTTTCTTTTGATATTGTGTAGGTCCGATTTAATCTTTTATATTTTATAACATATAATGTATATTGTTAATTCTACATATCACATTTTTTTAATATTTTAGATAAATATATTATTTTTGAGACTTACATAGTATGAGTGCTTTTTGGTTTAAAATCTTCCATTACTCCAGTATCACTATTTATATCTTTTTCAATTTTATTAATGTAGGTATTCTGTAAAATACACATGGTTTAAATAAATAGGTATAGTGTATTAGGTACGCGATGAATAATAATGAACATAAAAATATTTATTAAAGCAAGAATATAATAATTAACTAAAAGTGAATTTTTTTACGTTGTGTACGTTTTGTTTTTGATTATCGTGAGATATTGGCGGAAAACTTAAATTTTTTTGTGTTTGTAAATCTTTGTATATAGATAGACGATCAATATCATTTGAACGTATTTCTGGATAAATAACATGATCCCTTTAATGGAAAAATAAAAATAATATTTAGTAAGATGCCGTGGTCACACATTGACATATTAGAAATTATAATACCTTTGATCATTGAAAACAATTGGTGTGTTTTGATTTCTCCAGTAACTGTTTAATTTTACCATCTCTTCTAAAAAAAAAAAAAAAATCGTTGTAAATAAAAATAAAAATTTATGTGAACATTTGAAAATAATCGCATGCGGTTATAATGAATTAATAAATATTTTAACTACCTTTCTCTTTTGCCCATTGTTGTTTTTTTAACTCGATCAACGATACTGACTTCACTACCATCATTTAATTGTCAAACAAATAATGGAAATCATATGAGAAACACTGTTTATCTGGCTACAAAAGAAAACAATAACGACTAACATACGAAACACGATACTGTTCCTCCTTAAGACGGCATACATATGGGGTCAATAATCTTAAACATATTGACCATATAATGCGTAGTCATAGTAACCAATTGTTGACATTAAACTAAATAACACTGTAGTTATAAATCTTTTGCATGAATTAAATTTCAGTGAAAGTATGTGTACATATTATTATAATTTATTTGTGTACGTTACTATTATACATGTATACTTTATGTATTATAAAACTGCAAGCATATTATTTCCATAAAGTTTAAAAATATATAAATAAATTTGAGATAAGTTTCTAAAACAAGTAATTAGTTTATAAAACCAGAATAAAAATATAGTTACAATTATACATTTATGTTACCTATTACAAATCAAACTTAAAAAAAATTATAATAACTATAACTATACAAAAAAAATATACCATTATAAGTTAAAAATACAATAAATGGCAAATTTTTATATTTAATTACTAATGACTGTAACACTATATAATATCAGTGAGTTGATTTTGAAAGCCGATAAATTAAACAATTTCAGTATATGTATACAAATATAAGATAAACGAAAGTGATGATAAACAATTATTATAATTCTAAATTGGCAAATAACTTTAAAACAATATAATAATTAAAAATTATAAACCTTGAAATTTTGATTTTTTTTTTTTTATACGTTTGAAATATAATTATAAATTTATTTGAATTGTAAATGACTTGATTTTTAAGATACAAACAAATTATATCCGACTATTATTATATTCCGAATAAAACGTATCTATATTTGCTATTTACTTATAGGTACCTACATAATTCATAGACAATCGATGTATCGTACCCATTATTATTATACTAGAACATGTACTATTTTAAATTGCTATTGCCAATTTCCAATCGATAACACCCATCATAACCTTATTATTAATATTGAATAGCCTGTATATATATATTTTTTATGTATAATAAGACAGTTACTGCATAATATTTTGTTATTTCTACGCTATTTAATAATCTTAATTTATGAAATTAAATAATCTGGTAAAGGATCTTAATGATCTTATCACACTATCAAAAAGTAGTTATCGATTTAATTGTGTAGGTTCATTAAACATTTTTAAAATATTTTAAAAAACTAATTTATTAATCTAAAATTATAAATAAAAAATCTTAATATTTAATTTTTTGCACTCATTCAAAAACTTTTATGCGATTTCTACGAAATTAAAAAAATTATCGAAACTATCAATTTAATATATTCTATATAATATAACATATAATTTTACAGTTAAAAATATATATATATATATATATATATATTATTTTATGTACAACATAAACAGTAATTTTAGCTTTGAAACGAGTATCAACGAAATGTGTTTGTATAGTTTCATCACTTTTGCGATTTTCATGGAGGATGACCTAGTATTTTTAGTATTTTTTTATGTAAACATTAATAATTAAAACGGTATTAGCATTTGCTATATTTTATTGAAAGCAAGTATCCATACTTCTACAGTAATATAAATTATAAGCCGTTTATAATATCATCTGAACTTACTGTTACTAAAAATATACGAGCGATTCTGGTCGGTGCTGACCACATATTTTTTAGAAATTGGAACTCGTGTGTATATTTCATTATAATAAATATGATATACGATTATACTCGTATAGCGCACGATCCATAGTAGATACAATGTATATAATATTAATACGGTCTTTTATTTGTGTAAACACAAGAGTAGGTATGTTATACAGGTGGCTTTTGTGTATTAAAGTTGCGCATATAATATTATGTGTCAACAAAAAAATAGATCGGGGACGACGTTGCTATGACGTTCATATTATACTATACCGTTGTCACGTTCCAACAGATCTACGACTTAATAATTTATAATACAATATAAAATATTAACAGTAATAAGAACTATGTCACACGTAATACAAGCCGGACGAACCGCAGAAAACGTGAATAATAAAAAGGTTACAGTGACACTCCAACAGACAAACTCGCAGACGGAGGTGTAGACTGTAGGTACCTACACAAAATATAGGTATAGGGTGATTCATCATTAACTATGCACAACTCTACTTTTTCTCTAGTAATGCATTTCATCTAATTCTGGTTTTTGGGATTTTTATGTATTTAAATCCAAACAATTAATTTTAAATTATTTGATTTTTTTTTTTTTGCATCAATAATAATTAATGATCCATAATAAAGTTCTGAAAGATATGAGAGGTATGATTATTTAAAAACCATAATACTTAATATTTGGCTATTAAATTGTATATAGTTTGTTACAATATTACATATTATTATGTTTTATAAATCCATTTTTAAGAACTACTATTAACTTTAGAATATTAATTTTAATATACAATAGAAACTACTCGCTTATATTTTGATTTTGGCATTTAAACATTAAACAAAAAAAAATATCTATTTAAAAATTTAAAATAAAAAAAAAAGGTTGATTATTATTTCATCAAAAAGAGAAGCTTGTATCACCACAGAGTACATGACTTAAATGGTATACAAATGTAAATATGTAAAAATATTGTCCTTAAAAATTCTAAATTTATTTTATTTACTTGGAAAAGTGGTAGCAAGCATGCGTACCGAATCACCTTGTATATCATAATAATAATATAATATCAAGTCAGACCTTACGTGTCCATGTCATCAGTCCCGAAGTACTGCTATAACGGTTGCGCCAAACTCAATAGAACGTCACTCGAACTTATGTATATAATACGCAATATACATTATTATTGTTAATGTTATGTCGTACATGATTAATTTTGTTCATACAATATATCCGATCGTATTGACGATAACGCCTGCTCGGAACCCGTCGTATCATGAAATATATCATAACATTTATAACTTGAGATAATAAAAATGTGTAAAAGAATAACATAAAATCAAAACACGTCTAAATAGGTATTTAACTGATTAGCGATAAATTTTCAGAAATTTGAAATTTGAAATGCTCAAATTACAACAATATAATTTCGTCTTGACCGAACCATATGGTATTGTATAATCAGCTGATACTCTAAAACACTATTGTACGACTGTATTAAAAGTAGAATAAATTAGGTGTACAGGATTTTATATCTGGTTAACGGTTAACTATTATAAGGATTAACTATTGTATAATATAATATAGATGCACTATAATAGTATAATGCTTTGTTTGAACTTGACTGATAAAATTTTATTAATACAAGTATTTTACAGAATTTACCTTTAATAGCTAGTACGTCCTAAGTATATGACTACATGGGGGGGCTATACAAAGTTAGAAAATATTTCAGTCGAACTATATATCATCCGAAAATAAATTTACGAAAAATATTTTATCCGAAAAATATTTTAATAGAAACGTATTTTATCCGAAAATTAATAAATACGAAAGTAAATTACACAAAAAATATTTTATTAGAAAATATTATACACAAAAATAAGTAAGCCGAAAATATTTTTTCCGAAAAATATTTTAATAGAAACGTATTTTATCAGAAAATTATTAAATACGAAAGTTAATTATACGAAAAATATTTTTTTAGAAAATATTATACACGAAAATAAGAAATCCGAAAATATTTTAAATTTTTAACCAGTGTCACCAAAAGGTAGACTAATGTGAATTATCTTTATAGTGGCAGCACCAGTTCGCAAACAAATGCACAGATATATATATCTGTGAACAAATGTAGCAAACATGCGCCTATAAAAACGCATTATTTTAAATTATTGAAAACAATGGCATTGCTTTAAAATAAAATT
>VUJU01005332.1:0-14195 GCA_009835225.1 Aphis craccivora
AAAAATAATAACTTTTAATTATAGTTTCTTTAAAAACATAGACATTATTTATATTGAGGGTGATCTTCATTTAAATACTATAGTAATTTATTATTAATTGGCTAGATAAAACGTAACAATAATTTCTCGATATGTGCCTATGTAATTAATTTAAAAAAATAATGAATTTGGATTGATTTTAATAATTATTATGTTATACATAATATTATCTTAGAGTGGATTTTTATACAATCCCAACTAAATTTAAAAAATATTTACAAGTACCACAACACAACTTATTCAGTAGTGGGGAACAGCACATTATCTTTCTCTTCAGAATAATTGAACAAATACCTAAATAAATATTACATGTGTATCTACATTAAAATAATTTAAGTCATGTATTTCTACAGATAACCCCTCGTTCGTCTTGCAGATCATTTGATCACAGAGGTCAGCGAGGCCGAACTAAAATTGAATTGAGTAGAGGGGTAAAAAGTTATTTCTAGTTGCCCACCACCTTTTACACCATATATGACTACATAATTATACATTTATAACTTTCATAGATAACAGTTTTTTAGGTATACACGGACTCCCATCCACTGAAAAAAGGGGGAAGGCGGTCGCCCCTCTTGGGTTATAGGTTCAGTGCCACTGACAGCGGTCACATATTTTATACACAACGATCAAACACAATATTATAATTAATAATAGTACGATAGATATTATGATAATATTACACATATATTATAGAGGTACTATAGCTACTTATATCATTATATAATATAGACTTGCCTTTTTTGACAACGCATTTATTGTTGGTCATGTCCAGCGCTCCGTCAGCGCAGTTTTTGGTTCGACGTGCAGCAGGTGCCGCCGCAGCCGCGTCTCCATCTCCATCGCGGCCCACCCGGTCGTCGCTTTTGAGAATGTCCGCTATGGAAAACGGAGTGAGATTCTTGTCCTCGGTCATTCGTGCGGAGCAGGTGGGTATCTGTGTGCAGTACACCGATGTTGTTACACTGCTGCAGTGATTCGCAATATTATTATCGTATTTTTGTGTGCACTGTCCGTCGTCAAAGTTTCTCAGTTTCGGTATTATATAAACGCACGTGTAACAAACGCGGCACGACCGTCGAAAAATCACGTCGAGTCCAACGGATTATGATTAAAACGACTTAATTTGTTTCGTGCGCGATATCTGTGAAGTCTCTCGCGATCGTTGTCTTAATCTATAGTTTACGCCGAAAATTCTTTCGCAGGAATACGACTTCTATTATGTGCACAGCTGTAGTGTCATTCGGAGTGCCGGCGACCGCGTGTTCGACAGTTGTGTCGTGCGAACGGTGTGCGATGAACGGATGACTATCCAACACAATATCGTATAGTACATATGAGCGTGTGTATATCGTACTTAGATGTGACGTGAGAGTGTGCCGGCAAAGGGTCTGTCTGTCGCGGAGGGGTCGAGAAAGGGACCGGCCACCAGGCAACGGGCCAATGATGAACGCGTTCGAGGGACGAGCGCTCTAGACGCCCTTCGACCGCGAAACCGCCCGCCCAAAGTTTCGGCTTACGGTGAATGTGTGTATAAGTGGTGGAGTACGCGAATCGGTCGCAGACCCGAAATCCGTCGTCATAAGCGGATATACGAGACGATGTTATATTATAGTATAACATATCATATTATACATAGGTACGCCATATATTAAATCGCTTTTTCCGTGTTAAAGCTACCGTTTTTATGTAAACTATCAATAAAACAGTATAATATATATAAAATATATACTTTTGATCTGTCTAATATCGTATTTTTCGTTATAATATGAATTATGGTAGATCTGTAGGGTTGTTATTCTTTATAACGTTGTGAAATGCACGTCTATGACTATATTATTATAATATATAAATTACTATAAACCGATTAAAGTATATTATAGGTATGTATTATGAATAAAAAGTAGTTATAGATTTTTAAGATTTGGGATTTTACGATACGTGAGGATAAAACTTCACGATTTATCTTAGACGGTATGTGTTTTTTTGTGCATTATTAACTGATATATAATATATACATTATATATTTATATACATATTCATAAAAAATAAATTAGGTATAACCTAACCTTGATTTGAATGAGCTCACCTATTAATTTATGGGAATATATTTTTGTGTTTTACATTTAATAATATTAGAAAACTTATAAAAAAAAAAATCTTATAATTATATATTATTACTATTATAGGGAAATTAGTAAATAGTGCTAACTGTTATTTGAACAATAATAATCTATTAACAGAAAATTACAAGATATACCTAAAATTATGTTATATAACAAAATATATTTAGATTAACAAAATGGCTACAGTTTAGTTTATTAGATTGTTATAATAAATGATATTAACTTATTTTATGATATTATAATACCTTTATTTTATTTTATTGTGTTATCGAATTATTACTTTTCTAATCCAAAAAACTTTTAGGTATAGAGTATTGATGCATTTTGAATTCTTTCATATACTCATGCAACCGTAAAGTTCCAATACATATGATCGTCAGTTATTACCTATCCAAACAATATCCAACCATAAATTTTGTGTATTAATTTGTATGTATAACTAATAATGTACATAATACACTAATACAACTAATAATATACTTACTCATACTCAACTGATATGCGTAACTAAAAAACGATATAATACAATAGTAGTGTATTGTATATAATAGTGTACTATATAATTTAAAAAATATAGTCGTTTCCCAGAAAGCAATATTGTACATTATCTAGTTTCTAGAGACTAAGAAATTCAACGGACACACAAAGAGTACAATATAACACTAAAATATAAACAAATTGCTTGTAGATTTCATTCATTGTTTTATTCAATCGTAAGCTTCATAATATATTATTTTATCAACTCGAAATTATCGAATTATAAAAATGAGTGATCACGTTTTTATCCATGGTTATATGTACATAATGATAATATATCATGCTGTGTAAACTTCACACAATAAGTGTTCAAATATTAATTATATCAATAAAATAAAACAAAACACATAGTAAGAAAATCAAATGTTATCAAGACACTAATTAACTAATCCAGTTTTTAATATTAATTTATTAATTTACAACAATACAATATAGAAAATAAAGATTATACATATTAAATATAATTTTATAATGCTCTTCAAGACATAACGTATTTAGAAATAAACATTAATATAGGTACTCTATAAAATAATTAAATTCAAATTTATTCAATTAAATTAAATTTTATTTATAAATATAAAATTTTATATTATTTATAACTTCGGACTTTTTTTTATCAGTTTATGGGTTTAATTTAATACACAAATATTATATTAAAGGTTTTTATATTTTGTACGTCATAGGTAGGTACAATATCAAAATGTTCCGTTAACAAAAATAGACAAATTAATAACATTTACGGCTATTTCTAAATTTTTAAAGTTAAATGATAAATGAATAAATCATTTTACAAGTGTCACTAAAAGTACATAATATTCATAATAATCATTGTTATTATTATGCTCAATGGTTAATAAATACTGACTCCATTTTATAATCAAAACATATTCGTATTGTCATATTGTCATAATGATAAAATGTTTCAAATTTTATATTACATACCTATATCAAATATAATTTGTGTCCTCCAACTTACTTTTTAATCGCTAATGTTAAACAATACCTAATTAAATACACTATTGATGTATTGTTAATTTTTATCAAAAATAAAAGTATTTATCACTTGATGATTGAAAAAATCTAAACACAAACACTGAAGGTATAGGTAGCAATATTTTATTAGTTATACCTGAAAGTAACTATAACTATTACTTATAACATTTAATACTCCACATTAATTACATAATATGTTGATAAAGACCTAATCTCATACTCTAAAATTTTAACAAATAATAATGTGGTTATACTGTTATAATATTATACTTTACTTTTTTAGTTGCATACAATTAAAAAAAAAAAAATAAATAAAATACATTTTGTATATTATTTATAGTACAAAAATCTTTTGCTTTGTTTATCGTTTGATATAAAGGAGAACGATTTAGTCGAAGGGTACTTTCTATGTTCTACGGTTTCGATGAATATATGTTTACGTAAACAGTATACTATTTCCCGCATAAACATAACATATTATAATATAGAGGCCCTGAAGTTACACAAACCATGTACTTTTACTATAACGATTTTTTTGTTCTATAAAAATATCTATATCGCTACTTAAGTATTCAATATTTCATTTGAAATTTGTTAAAATTAGAACTACATACAAGCAATAAAATTCATTGATTTACATATTTTTTTATTTCAGCCAATATAATTATACGTATAAGTAATATTTAAGTATAACTTATAAGGATAAGCGGTTGTAAATATTCCGGAGATCATTGATTTAAGTACTATATTATAGAAATATAGTGTACATGGTTAATTAACTATATTATTAGTATTTAGTGTATGGTAATGGAATAAGTATAGTTAAAAATGATGAGATAAATTGCTATGTTCCATATGTGATTTATACATAATAATATATATACGTATATATTTCTTAAAAAGTACTTGAAAACTTTATAGGATTCTTAGAGATGTGTTTAAGAGAATAAATTGATGTACATATCGATGTATTAAACATCTCTTATATGATGGTGCCTAATTGCAGTGGTTAGGAAAAAAAAAACAACAATGATCAACAGTCAAAGTGTTTTGAACACACTAAAAAATCGCCAGCTGTACATTTTTAACCGGACGCACTTGTGGGGGGTTAGGACATTCCTTCTTAAATAAAAATAAACACTCGAGTGTTAATATATATATACAATGTATATTTATATATGGTACAATATAATATATTATCAGTGGATCATACGATGTATTTAACAAGAAGCAGTAGGCGTAATTGGTAAATTGGCATTATATATATATTTCTCTCTTGAGATCCTCTCGTGAACATTATGTAGTTCAAGTCATCAATAAAATTGAATGGGGGAAATAAAAAGTATAGAGCATAATAATATAATATACATAATATTTTTATATATGTTGCAGGCGAACTGGGCTCTAGCGCGTGATTACAAGGTGACGTGCAATTATGCGGAAAATTTATTGGCCGAATTTGGCGGTACACAAGAAAAGAAACGGCAACTTTTCGATTTCGTTTAATTAAAGTCCTTTTGATCGAAGAAAGTTTAGCGGAACGAACAAGAAAATAGAAATAAAAAAAAAAAAAGCAAAAAATGTAGTTAAACGCGGAGAAGAGGGCAAAAACATTTTTCTCGATCGTCGAGTTTCTTTCGCACCCGAACCCTTCGCCACCACTCGTTACAACCATCTTCGACTAGTAATCGTCCTCGCACACACACACACACACACATGATAATATAAATCCGAGAAATCGTATTCCCTTTGAACGCCCGCTCACGGAAACGTGACAATCATGTCTAATGACGTAATTAATTCGACGACCTGAAGAATCGGTTTTGCCCTCTCCACGTCGTCACCGCTCTCGTCCGCCGACGTTCAATGATTCGACAAACTTTTCATGGGCTAATTTTTCATTTATTTCCGTCTCAACCGCCTCTTCGGGCCCGGCCCTCTGATGACGAGGCGAACACGTTCGCCTCCCCTCTTCTTCCCTCTCTATAATATATCTTTATATTTCTTTTTTTTTTTTCAACTACCCTTCCATTTTAACGACAACGATTTACTCGATCATCACTAATTGGTTGAGGTTGAAATAAGAAAAAATAATAATAATAATAAACCACGCAGCGTTTCACAGTTAATTTGCCATCGAACTGTATTGTATAAACGCACCGAGAGTTCGACTGATTGTTATACGTTGTACGCTCGAGATGACTTCCGACCACACATATCCAATATATATTTATGTATATATATTACATGGCTGCTTCAGTATAACATAATATACGATCTGTTATACAGAAAATAACATGTACAGGGAGAGCCACGTGTGACATTCTCAAATTTATCCTCGTCAAAATTATTATTTTATAGTCTAAAGGGAGAAAACATCCTGTAACCTGTTGTAGAGTATTTCTGTTTATACTATGCCGAGAAGTGTAAGTGTAAAATAAAATATATAAAATATTAATGGGCGTACATAATGCACTCGTTTATAGTATTTCATTAACCATCGAATGACTCATAGTTTATTTAACGCGTATACGCTTTCCACAAACCTCTCCTACTCAAATAATAAACAACTACATTTGTAATTTTAATATAATCTTAGACCACACACGCAAATATTATTTTTTGTCCTATAAATTCGTGTTCGAAAGATCGATATTTTTAAAATTATATACTCTATAAATTATTATTTAATATGTGTGACGATTTTTTTTTTGTACTACTTAAAGAGTGTTCTGTGGAAATACAAACTATTTTTCAAATGAAACGGAAAAAAATCAAGGATGTGCTTGATAGGTAAATCATCTTGTGTAAGGTTAATTTTGACCATAGACCATAGATTATATGCATTTATTCATAGGGATTAGTTGAACTCGTTTATACTTATTATCATATATAAATAAAAAGTTTCGTAGAATTATAAGTGTCCATGATCAATTCACAGATTTTACTAAGCATATTATAATTTTTACAGCGGACAAGATCTCTCTTCAGAAAAAAATCATAATGTGATAATGAGTAGTAATTAATTTATGTCTAACGATAAATAATTATTATAATACATACATTTATATTAAATATAACTATATAATAATATAATATTCTATTCCAAACATCAATTGAAACCGGTAAAACGATGTTTCTTGCAATAACAATAGGCAACAATTTTGACAAGTAATTTTCGGCATCCCCTTTTTTTCGCCTTCGTCAAAACACGACTTATTTCTGAAAACGTTTTACTACTACGATATGCGGGCACTGAGATTTTTTTTTGAGGGTGAATTATTGAGGTAATATTTACCCTCTTTCAAGACCACAGTTTGGGTACGTACGTTTTTTTTTTAAATTGCACCTGATTGAATGGGTTCCGTGACGAGCACACGACATATATATTATTTATTATCATGTCTATCACATATTTGTTCGCTAGGTTAGGTCTTTTTTGGACGACGTATGCTGTCATATACGATCACTGACTTCGATCGGACATCTTAGAGCAAATTTGTACTCTTATATATTGCGGACATTCTATAACAAAATATTATACGAGGATTTTTTCAAAATTTTTAGGTAAGAATACAAAAATCACTTAACTTGCTTTTACATAATTTGTATATGTATAAATTCTTTATACATCGATTTGTTACATAGTGCATAACTATACTTTTTATTTAACTAGAATACGAAAATTGCGCGTTTAGTATATGAAAATTCAATTTCGATAAGAAAAAAAAATGTCAATGACTATTAATTATTGAACGACTGCGCCCTATAACGATATAAAAGCAAAAGACCTACTTAAAGAAAAAACCACGCGTTATTAGTTTAATTTTACCACCACCCGCCGGTGGTTAAGTGCTTGCGAATCACACCGCTGGTACCTACCTTTATATATATAATATATACACATACACGCGCATAAGCGTAATTTTTCGTCGTATTAGGCCCATTGTGTGGCCGATGAATAGAGCTCAGATTGGAGGACGGAAAATATTATGATAATATTATAACGCGTGTGCGACTTGCGTGCACGACGACCGACCGTACTCGGCGCGTCGGCCGCGTGCGCTCGAGGCGCGGCGGCCACGCGAGTTTAGCTCAGTCCATGGAGCACGGACAATGCTTCGCTAAAGAGACGGAGACGAGTGCCCTTTGCCAGCGAACATAATATATAATATGTATATGGAGTACAAATATATATATAAAGTAAGTACGGCCACGACGATACGAATTCGCCACATCCGCAAGCACCCCCTACCGCTACCCATATAGTAAATATCTAACGCCCTCGCGGGGGGGATAGGGACCGCATATTGTTTTTTCGGTCATCGGACACGATAATGATTCCTGTGTAAATGGGACGTTGAAAAGGGGTTGAACGTAGTGTACCTCCGTAGAACGCTCATCAGTATATTATATACATAAATATATGTGTAATATATATATAATATACCACCGTGTCAACTTTATGTATAACAATAATATATAATATAGGTACCTATATGACCGAATAAACGTTTGAACCGCGTCGTTTTATGAAGGGCTTTTAACACATATTTTATCGTCGTATTATTTATATATTATATACTCATAACATGTAAGTTATTTATACAAAAAACGTTGAAAATAAATTTTCTTAATTTTTGTAATAGGTGCTTGAAGTTTTAATTTTGACGAAAATTAATATTTATCTTTTATGATTTATGTTATAAGTTTGTAGTTCGAAGAATATTAATTATTGTATGGTCGAAGGGATTTGTAAAAACTTGTAAATTATACCGTTAAACATATGTTAACAGAATATCAAAATTTTTAAAATACAAGAAACAAACACGGCATTTACTTGTAGGAAAGTATTACAACCGGATTTTCAATTATACATAAATGTTATTTATTTCTCAAATTACATAACTTAATGTAAGTTAAATATTATATATTCATTATATTATAGTGTACCTAATAGTGAATGCACATTGTAAATACCATGAGATAATAGTTAATCATGGTAAATACGATTTTAAACCAATGGCATAAATTAGTAATGTTGTTATTTGGATCGTGATAAAAAAAAATATATTTATAAAAAATACCATTCAAAATAATTGCTGACCTATCGTTTCCTCTCAAACATGTTTTTCATAATATGCAATGATTATTCATTGAATTATAATTCAACACGTTTGTTATAGTGACCTTCTCAATGACATAGATTACCTACTCAAAACTTATTATAAGAGCAAAACGTTTTTTCGACTTTTCCCCTACCTATGTTATCAATTATTGCAATATTATCATCGAAACCTATACTGTATAATGGTATAATGAACGTCTATATATGTCTAAATAATTAACTATCTGATATATATATATTATATATATTAGGCATTAAAGCTTTGTCCTGACTGACGAAGAATAAACATAGTTATTTATAAACTATAAAATATATAGACATTTTGACAGCATTTTCGTTTCATAGTCTAAAAAAAGATTTTGGAAAATTTACATTTCATAGAGCGGCTCCTAATTATTTTGTTTGTATAAGGTTTCCATTGACTACAATACTAGGTACGTAATAATAAATATGTTATTATAATCGTATAATTATTCTTAGACATTTTTTTATATTTGGTCAAAACTACTATTTAACGTCACGCTTAATGTGTATTTGTACATCTATATTTTCGCTTTTTGTTTTGTTTAATTACATTATATAGATTTTTGAGATATTTTATGAACTTCTTGCTAAAGCCTTAACAGTTAACGGTCTTCATATCAACAATAAGCTCGTGATCTTGGACAGGTAAGTGTTTAAATTTCTTCTATCACTGTAGTCTATAAATTAATATTTTTGATTTATTACTAAAAATACAAGTTTCATTATTTGAATATAAATTATAAGTTTATAAGGTGAAATATGTAGATATTTATCATCATAAGATATAGATATAGATAGCTCGAGCTAGGAATGTCATATTATAAATTTTAAATAAAAATAATAATAACAAATAAATGTAGGTTCCAAACAAGGATCTTTGAGATCAAAATAGTTACAAATTAGTTTTTACTTTTTCTTTAATATCATTAAGTAAATGTTGAATAAGATCTTAAACGTTCTATTTATCACAAAGCCACAGACATGTTATAATAATATAATATAATCTTGATGAACTTGTATTCAGATTTCGCACTAAATCCACAGAAAACAAACACTAATAGGTAAATTATGTCGATGAATAACGCTTTTTAAAATGAGTTTTCTTGAAAATGGCTTAGACCAACGGTACAGACCATTATTTTATTATCTTCAATAAAATATTATTTATATTATTATTTTTATATTGTACAATTTACTACATTATATTGTATATAATTAAATCACGCGGCTGCTGTTGCTGCTGCTGTGTCATAAAAAAAAACATACCTTCTGCGAGCACATTTTTGGTGTAATAATAATAATAATATATATAATATATCGTGGTAGTATATTATTATTATTATTATTATAACGAGGTGTTGAAACTGTTTTTCGTGATAAATGTCAGACGGCGGCAAAACGACGGACGACTATACGACGACCTGCCGGTTTAGACTCGTCTCGTCGGCAAATATCTCGCGGCTATCCCATCGTCCACCAACCACCCACCCCGAAAACTACAGCTATTTTATGGAATATATTATTAACGTACGACAGCAGCAGCTGTTGACTGTCACCGCATTACATATAAAAACCGTCATTATTAAGTGTTTTAAGGGACCCACGTTTAATTGTTTGCTGAAGGATCCGTACAATATTGTGTTGAACTTGTGTATCTGTTTCCATTGACAGTTATTATCCGTATTAGACTTAGTAATATACTAATATATACAAAGTCAAAAATAATAATACTGAATTGCACTGCATTTCGAGGATAGCCGCTTTTTACTTATAAAATGTAATAGTGACTTATTTTAATAGTCTTATCTATGTAATATAAAATAACATTGTTGTGGTTGTATTTAAAAATTTAGGTATAAATTGTATAAATGTATAAGTAAATGTACCTATTGCACAGTGATTCGATCACACATATTCGTTTCTAAGTAGATTTTTGTGATTTTGGATAAAGAAACACTTTTTTACATTACTTAACTAAATTTTTATATACAGATATTTATAACATTTTTACAATTTTTAAAACATTGTTTTTTTTTTTTTGTAATGTACAGTATTTTAATTTTATAATCGGCAGTAATATTATATAGGGATAGATAAAATTATTTAAAACGTTATAAAATCTAAAAACATACAAAACAACTTTATGTAATAATAAATTTAATCTGTATACCTACCTACTAATACTTCTATTTTTCTTTAAATTGCAATAAATGTACTAGGAAAATTTGTGTAACCGTGTAGGTAGCCAGTAGGTACATTTACATTACGCTTATATACACAATTTATTATTATTATATTATAAATAGTAGTAAGTACTGGACTTTTAAAACATTATGTGTATAGTAATAATAAGAAAAAAAAATGTTTCAAAGTGTATAAGTATGGTATAAGATAAATCACTATTTTTTAAATTTTTATCGCAATTGTTAGAACTTAGAATTGATGATATTGTGAAACGAAATGTATGTAACAAATAGTGTGATGTACCTATAGTGTATTTGTGTACATGGGCGAATCTAGAATTCTTTTATGGAGAGTACAATTAGTGTGTTACAATAATAATTATTATTAGAATTTATCATCATTCACCAAACAGGTTAAATTGGAATAATTCTACTTTATTTGTCAAATGTCATGGTAACAAAATTTGATATTTAATATTTAAAAACAATACAAATCACAATATTAAAAAAATATATATATTTTATTTCTTCATTTCAGATTTAATTGTATCATTAACTTACTTATTTTAAAACATAATAACATAGGTTAACCATTACATAATATTAGGTTCATGGTGATAACTATTACGCGAACTCACCCATTTATTTATTATCCATTATCCATAGATTTTATATCAAACGAAAAATGGTCAACACGGGCTAAGGTGGTGCTTTAGCACCCTAGCACCCCCCCCACTATATCCACCCTTGATCGTGTATGATTAATAATGGGAGATTTCCGAGTGTTTGTATAATCGTATAATTCTTCACATAGTCCTGTATAATGTTCAATATGTATTATAATCTTTTATATATGAAATTCAAAGAGATGAAATCTATTCCTCAAATATCATTTATGATTTTTTTTTCATTTTTTTCTCATTTATTCGGATCGTTCATAATTTTATCATAATTTAATTGATTCATGTTTTTACAGTCAAAATATATCAATAATGATGAAAATCAATAGAATAATAATTAGTTATGCTCTTTGAATAAAGATTTACGTGGTCCTCGATAAAAAAAAATACTCATTACTTATCAATATAATATACATTATATTTAATAATATGACTGATAAAATGTTGTACAGGGTGATTCACCACAATTTTTTCACTTTAATAATTAATTTATTCATATTCAGATTTTTAAGTTGGTATACTATATAATATATATTATACTATATAGTATATATTATATATAAGACTATAATAAGTTTTAAAATCTTAATATTTTTTGTATAACTTAAGGTTTCTTTAAAATGTTAAATTAATATAATAATTGATCTAATAATTAATAAACCTTGTGTATTATTTATCATACTTTGGCTATTTTTATAAATCATACATTTTAATAGATAAATATAAATTACTATTGTTATAATCCTCATATTTTTTGAATCTAAATTGTCATAGATAATTGGTAATTTTTATTAGAACACAAAGTTAAATAACTCAAAAACTACTAAATTGAATTTATTTTGATTCTGATTCATCAAAAATTGTCGGCAAAGATTACATTTTAATAATACATGTTATTATCTCTACATAATACTCCTTAATAGTGCAAAAAGTGTCAATAGTTTAAAAATACGATCATCAAGTAAATTTAAAATATCAAAAAGTTAATATTTTGAATAGCTGCATATTTATTGAAGAATAAAAAAATAGTTACTATTGAGTAGCTAACTAAGCCCACTAATGATTAACTAAATCACCCTATATAATATGATGACAAGTTTATTATAAATAAATTAACGCTCCAATTTTTTTTTTTTTTTTGAAATATTATGTAATGTTAACGATGAATAAGTACCTAATAAATTGTTTCTTAGAAAGCATTTATTAAATCCATAATATTGCGATAAATATTACACCTATTAGCAACGATTATAATTATTTTTCTTCAATATGACAATATGACCAATATAACAATGTATATTTCAACTATAACTCAATCAATAATATTATTTTTTATTTTATAAATGGGATGTATTACCTGCCTACTGCAGTTGATTCCCAAGTACTCAAATTTATACGGACCGAGAAATGATCTATCTATAACATTGGGCTCGGAAAATAAACTAATTTAGTCCGAAAAATATAAAAACACCATTAACAATAGGTATTTAATACTAAAAAATTAATATAATTAAATAGGCATGTATTTTTTTTTTAATGCAACTGTCAATTAGGTAACGAAAATTGACAATACCATTAGTTTATGTTTGTTTACAAATAGTGATTTCATCCTGTACTGTAGTTGTAGTAGGTAAGTACAAAATGTATTAATAATATTAATTATTTTATTTAATAAAGTATTTTCATTTTTCATTCTTTATTTTATGACTTATACAATGTTTGAAACAGCTATTAATAAATATAAAATTCATTCTTCAAACAATAGAAACTGACAAAAATACTAAATATTATTAATAATTAAAATAATATGGATGCGAAATCATCATGTGCTACACTCTACAATGGATTTTTGAAAGACTACAGTTCAGTGACAAACACATAGATAGCGTTGTTTATTACATCAATTGCTAAGTAACCTAGAGTGCTTATTATTAAAAAAATAATCGTTTAGTATTAAGTAGGTAACGTTCAATATCACAAATAAAAGTAAAGAAAGTATTTTATTAATTTCTAGTACGAGTATAGTAATTGATATTTAATATTTATTTATAAAATGGAATTGTGAATGTATAATTGACGTGAAAATTTCGATGAAATATCAAAATGAAAATGTGAAAATCGAAGTATTTTAAATCTAAATGTATCTTATGTGCTATATGTGTAGGCTACACAGATTATAAAATCGATACATATTTTAGTATCTATATAATATACATAATATACAGCGTACAATGCAGGCACCTACATAACTAGGTAAATAAACTGTGTGTCTATATAACTATAATCTATATATATATATGGTAAATTACTGACTATCAATTATAATAATAAGAATTAAAATTATTTATTGTAGATCACATCATGGTTTCAAAATTATTTTTTTATTGACAGACGAGTGAAAGACTATCTGCGTATCCAATCCAAATAATGGATCGAAGCACATAGTTAAAGTTTGAAATAGCAACGTTGATATAACTGATATAAT
>VUJU01005333.1:0-14195 GCA_009835225.1 Aphis craccivora
CGATCGGGGGCCCCCCAACGCAAATACGGCCGAAGGCCCCGGACGCGTTTGCGGCCTAGCGGCCATGGCCAGGCCGACACTGTATATACCTATTTTATATTATTAATTTTAATAACTATAAGTATTAATAAGAAAATATATGTACATTTTTTGTTAGAAATTAATTCAAAACTCAACCCACCGTATTGAGAATTGTAAAGTAGGTAAATTATTTTAATATAGCAATATAATAAAACTCAAAAGTTTATAAATTGTTAAAAAAAACATAACATTTTAATGTAGCCAACATATTGTATGATAATAATACTTGATTATTATGGGTAAATATTTGTGTGTGACAGGTAAATTTACGGTCAAAGACTATGTAATCAATATTATATTGTAATTAATATAGGAAAGTATGAGATACGAATTCATTAAACTTTTCGGTAAAATTGTGCTGTATTTATTTGGGTACAATCAATATGTTGGAATTTTCATATCTTTTTTTTTTTAGGATTTTGGTTCCATTCGTATTTAATTTTTCTAATATTATTTTTTGCTTTTGTATTTCATACCAGTGATGTAGTTCAGTTAGGTTTTGTATGTACTCTGCCTCCATTGATACCTTCAATTGTTTCAGTTCTCTATCATTTTTTTCTTTCACCGTTTTCAGTTTCTTTTCCCAGCAAAGTTTACATTCGCGTTTCTCATCCATAAATTCTTCGTACAATTCACTTCGAGCTATTTTCATTTGGTAATAAAATTCATTTCTCATCTCTCTCTCCAATTTTTCTGCGGACATTTTCAAAATGTTTTTCAAACAACGCATAAGCGTAATCGAATTATTTTCTATTTCTTTCTTACACTTGTTCATTATATTCATTTTAATGCATTGTTTGGCTTTCTAGAAAAACACGGAACGTTCGGCAATTTTACAGTTGGTCACCAGAAAAATAAAATTATAGAAATGGATTGGGTTACAGCGAACTTGAAATTATTGAATTCGTCCACAACTACAGCTAAATTTTTTTCGTATTTTGATCTTTCGACGGGTCTAATCATCTCGTTCAAAATCTTATTTTTTTCTTCTAATAACTGTTCAACTTTTCTTTGAAGTGCTTTGTCATGTTCATCATTCAGTTTCATTTCAGCTTGTCTCTTGAGACGTTCACCGACGCCTATAATATATATATATATTTATATTTATAAATAGATACTGTTAGCATTTGTTAGGTACCACGTTGAGTACATATAATATTTACGCATTATTGTATTGAAGTATAATTCCATAGTTTTATCATCAGTATCCGCTGGTGTTAACTTTATGTTGTTTGATAACACATTTTTCGCCGTCACCTCGAAATGTAGTGGTACCGTTTCGTTTTCCTCCATCTGTTCCAATTCATGTTTAGGTATCAAGTTGATAACTATATCTCCAAGCGTTTCGCCTAAGCTCTCCTTGATATTATAGGGATGTTGAAATGTATTGCTCTTTATGGCCTTTATTTTTTCAATATAGTTGTGTGATCTATCTACCGGTTTAGTAAACGAATACGTACAATCATATATTTATAGTTTAAATAAATAGTATATATTTTTAGTTAAATTTATACTATATTTTAAATTGTATTCTTACATGTTTTTAATAGAGTCTGAACGGCTTCAAAGTCGTCATTTTCAGCACTCTGATCCTCCATATCAATATCAGAATTCATATTTGACCAAAATGAAATGTTATTTTTAGCTTAGTACATTCAATTTTTTTTACACTTTTGAACTTACATACCGATTATATTAAAATATTAGACGCAGACCGTAGTAATAAAATAAATAAAAATAATAAGTAATAAATATTTTACTCAAACATAAATACTTCTTGTAACCATGGTAATAAAAAATAGATAAAAAATATTTATATACTTATAAATCTATTTATAACTTTTGACAATTTTATTATTCTGATGACATTCAGATTTACATACATAGTCTATTATCGTGTCCAATTACCAGTAGTGAAAATCGAAAATGAAAACCACTTTGATTTTAAAATCAATTAGCATACTCTAAAATATTGAATTTATTGTCGGAAACGTAATTTGATATTTGAGTTTGGGTTTCTTCTCCTTTTATTCGTTTAAACGTTGTTTTTGAAAAATACAGGTATACCTATAATTTTCCAAATTCATATTTTATTTTTTTAGTCAACCAACAATAATTATTAACCGTTATTATATTGTATATTTAATTGGTTATATTAATGTTTTTTATACTTCATACCTATTACCTACCCGACTTATAATGTGCAATTTTTTTTTTAATTTCATTTAACTAAACTGCAGCCAAGGCCACTGCTATATTTATAATATTTAAGTATTACCTGCCTTAATACGGTAATATTATGTATGTGTACATTTTTTTTTGTACAACTTCTCAATATTACATTTTTAATGATTTATGTCTTTTTCTATTATTATATGATGTACAGTTGGAGTTATTGGTACGAAACAAAATATTAAAATAACAACAGTCCTAAAATGCACGATTTATTCAAAAATAAAAAGATGAAAGTAAATATGAATTAATCTTAATAAAAACTCTTTAACTTGAGTTCCAAAATATCAAGACCAAAACTTAAGATCCACAAAAGAATGTTAGATTCAAAAAGAAAATTGTATTGATTCATAATTTTAATTGTTATCGTCAGTTGTATAATTAGAAACTTAATAAAATCTAAAGTCTATACCTATTGTACGAAGTATTTATTTAAAATCAGACAAATCAGTAGATACGTAATAACTATAATAACTAATAAATGTTCGTCACCTGCAGCAATATTAAGTTTCGTATCTTAATTCTTACTCCAACGGCCAACACATGTTTTAGTGTATAATGATGTTTATGTAGGTACCTAATAAATTAAGAAGTAGATACTTATACTTAGGTATTTATCAACATAGTTTAGTAAATTTTTCAAACAAGTCACGATTTTTTTTTTCTTTTTGGTAAAATAAGTATTTTTTTTTTAAGTTAGGTAATTTTTAATGATTTAATAGATAACAGTAAATAAATTATAATTAAGTTATTAATATTGTTGTGTATAACTTAATTCATCTTTATTTATATACAACTTAAATTTATATACTATGTAATAAAGATCTTATTGTATAATATTAAATATGACATGAATAAATAATAAGATTAATTTTAAATGGTTATTTCATAAAGTGGATGTCGTATTTCTGAAAAAAACTACCCAATGTTAAAATGAAACGACTTATTCTTGAAATATTTTAATATTTCATTAAGTGTGGGAAAACGACGTTTCGATTTAATAAAATGAGTAATGAATCATTTTTTATAGAATAGATTTGACGAAGTGGCTGCAACACGACATAAATATAGATAGATGTATTATTACTGTCTGTCTACAGCTTTTACCTATATTCACACCATATCCTCTATTCTTTTTTCCTAACAACTGTTGCACGTAAAATGTTATATTCTTCGAATGAATTCCGTATATAATAAATTATACTTCAGTCGTATACTCTCCATAATAACCACCAACGTCGGTTATATTGATCACGGCAATGGAAATTATGGAGGGTAAAGCGGTGAAAATGTTATGCTGTATACGGTTGATATTTTATTATTATTATTGTATATAGCTGCTGGCGTCGTATATGGTTCCGTAAAAGTCAATACGTTGGAACCACAAATAATATTATGAATACTAATCCTGCAGGGATGGAAATGATGGATATGGTTGCATAATATACTTGATAAGTATTTAAATTAATTAATTTAAAATTATGTAAAATATCAGGACCATGCTGATTTTATAAATTGATCATAAAGCAATTGTATATTTCATTTTATTATTTATTTTTCATAATAGGTATATGATATCTCAATATTTTAAATATATCTATACAAAATCTAGGATCAGAAAGACGCAGTAACGCTGATAGTAATTATTGTAAAAACGTTTCTTAAATAACTTATGTGTAAGAATTTAAAAAGTTAATATTTATAATTTATATACTATATAGTTATACCTAAGTAATGTTTTTTATAAAGTGTTAAGTTCGTATTTTTTTTTTTTTGTACCCCAGATTCAGACCTAAGAATAAAGCAGCTAACATGTAAAAAACAAAGTATTTAAATTCACAATGAAAAACGTATTTGAATAATTGATTATATACTCTTTTATTCAAGTATTTAAATTTTTATTTGAGAATAATAATTTTTTACAAATATATATAAGAGTAAATAAAAGTGTACAATTTGCATTGAAAAATGGCTTAACATATATTGTCTGCAGCACATGTCATCTTATTATTTATATATTTCGTACCCAGTCATGTTTTGACAGTGTTGTATTATTGTATTATTCAATACGAGTATTCAAAATTTTACGAGTTGGCAGGTATTTAGTCCAGATGTTCAACCGACGGCATGTATTGTGAAATCACAATGAACGCCGATCGGTACGGAGAGGTGTACCACCTGCATCTCTGAGGGAGTAAAATATCAACTCAAAATGATGTTGTTCATTAATCATCACGATTATGTTATGATATTAAAATAATAGAAATTAAACGTACCTTTCTGTTTATAATTGCTATAGCATATATTATTATTATTATTAGCAATATAATATATTATATGTACAGACACAATACGAGTCGGAAGTATAAACATAAATATATTTAGATAGGTATATTTTGCATATATATATATTTTTTTTTGTTAGGTTTTTAAAATCTAGTTCAACACTAACATATCATACGTAATATGAGTGATTTATCAAGCATGTATTCGAGCCTTCATTTTTGTATTTATTCAAATTCTAATTTTTAGTATTTTTATAGTTAGACCTACGCTTAAAGACCGTGTTAATCGTGTAAAAGTGTAAACTCTAAAACAGTGGTTCCCAAACTTTTTCCCATCGCGGCACATTATTATTAGTTTTTATAAGCCACGGCACACTTTGGATAAATATAATCTACTTATCGAATAATAGGTATGTAATGACGTCGGGTATTATTATAAAAAGTTCAAGTTGTCGCGGCACACCTTTCAAATACACTGCTCTAAAGTGAATATAATGTTTTTTTTATTATTCTTTATAGACACGCAATAAACTGTACGTCAGAAATTGCATTTAACATTTCAACGAATGCATATGTTTAAATATATATATACGACATAGGTATTCCACCGCATACATTCGTGAATAATATTATTATAATTACGCGTAACAGATCGTTGTTCCATGTTTAGGTGTAAAATTATAATATTGTAATAATATACACCTACGTACGTAAGTACGTATTAACCGTTTTACCGAGAATATAATAACATCGGGTTTATGCCAGATTTGAATCTGCGAAGTGTAATATCATATAATATTATAAAGTCAAATATTATACGTGTCATTAAATCGCTTTACTCTGTGAAATGTGTAATTTACAAATTATTCCGTAATTTGTTCGGCGTGACTATACAATATATAATATTACCTACTCTATACCGCTTATAACTGTATAGTTGTAGTTGTCGCCATAGACATTTCTATACTGTGTATACTTATATAGAGTGAAGGAGGGCGGTGTGAATTTGTGTTGTGCCTCGTGTTTAATACTCCATACACGAGCAGTATTAATTATTAAAGTCATAAGCGAAAGTCCTTAACTGTAGGGTGTTTAAGTGACTTCTCTATACACACAATATCAACACTATACTGACACACGTCTGCATCGGAGTTCCATCCTATATAGTATTATAATCATTTGTACGGTGTGGGTGAATTTCAACCCAACCTGCGTAAATAAAGTACGAATTTCGACTTGGGTTTCAGAATAGAGACATACAAATTGCAATACGTATGACGTAGGTGACTCAGAATATTTTTTATAAGAGTTTAATTTGTATTGTATTCAAAACAATTATAGGTACCTATGTATATATATGTATTATGTATACAAATTTATTTTAAGAATAATTAAAATTTGAGCTGTTTTTTCTTTTGTTCCTATATAATTTTCTACGAGAAAAATTATTTATTATTAGTATATTAATTGTTCACAAAAAATGCTAAATTTATTGATTATTGTCATTAATAATGCATGCGATGCTTTATCAAGTCGACCTTATTTTTTTGTTAGTTATAAATTTACTTATTCAAATTTTGATTTTTGAAATTTTTAAGTATACTTTAAGATTCAATTGTTTAAAATAATTAAAGAATGTAATTCTGTAAATAAATGTAATTTAAAGAGTGTCCAGTGGCGACACAATTTTTTTTCAAATGCAAATCAATTATTTTTGCTATAAATTATTAAGCAGATATTTTTTTGAAAACTATAAGATATTTAATATTGATTATTTAAACTTAGTGTTTATTATATTCAGACATATTTACAAATTATAAAATGTTAATGGATCAGTATTAATTATTTAAGCATCTAAACCTATAATGGATTTTTTATCTTTGTAACACGCAAAGTAAAATAATTCAAAACAAAAATTCTTAATAATCCGATTAGATAAGATACTATTTTGAAAAACTCACCTCTCTTATAATTTACAAGAAAAAGAGCGACCGTCGTTTGAAAAAAATTAAGTTAGTATTGCCACAGGACCTTTTTTAATGATTTATAAAATATAAATATTTAAAAATTAAGCCCTTAAGTAGATAATAGGTACACGTCATAAAAGTTAAAAAAATAAATAAAATCAGAATTTTAATAAAAGCATTGTTAAATGAAAAATGGGGGTGAACATTATTGTTGAATCACTTTATAAATTAAAGTTCGGGAAATTATATTATAAAAATGACAAACGTCATAAGAATCAATTTATCATTTTTTTATAACAAGAATTGAAAAGTACCAATCTCAAATTTTCAGCTTTAAATAATCACTTCCCAATTATTATTGATCGATTTGCGTGAATGTGTGAATGTTTTTTATTTTTAATACTTGCAATCGCTTACGTAAAAAATAGGGATTGATGTAATAATTTTGGTTTATTACTGTAGGTAAAACATTTTCTTTACCAAATTGTCAAATAAAAATAATATGCGAATATTGTTTATATGTTTATTTATTGTGTAAAGCTTTTGATTCATCCGTGAATAATAATTTGTATTATATACATATAGGCTGTAACCCTAAATCGACATCTATAAACCATATTTTTTTTAATTTTCATATAGTCAAATATAAAAAGCTTGGTTTTTACTTTTAACCCGTGATTGTATGTAGTATGTACTAGTATGCAGATCCATAGTTATATTTAAACATTGTTATAGTTATTTTGGTCACAATTGAACTTTTAACGAATGATGAATATTTAGATTAGGCGCCTATCTATTACAGAATAGGGGTGAAAGGGTTAAACATAATGGTTTATGTTTTTTTTTTAACCAAGTACGTTGCACTAGCTTAAGTTTGCATAAGCATAAGTTGTAGGTGAATACACCTTTATATAATTGTATGGTTATAGTTGTAGTTTGTACAACTATTTAATAACAGCTGCGTGTTTTTCTTGTGTTAGTAGTTGTACCACCGTCGTGGTGATAAGTTTCGGTAACGACTAATAGTAAAAAATAATTGATAAAACGTATGTCTTCTGTCTTATAACTTTCAAGACATAATAAATAAATAAGAAAATAAAATAGTCGACTGCTTATTTCTATTATACCCTTATAATATACCTATGAGGAATGTTGAAATTGTGTGGCTATGTGATGACGTCAACAGACTATGTTTACTAAATACCTCTATAGAAAAGATACCTATGCTGATAAAATAATATAAATAATTTAAAATACTTAATATTCGTACCTATACAGTACAACTGTAAACATTGGCCTGTCGTCGGCATTCATACCCGATACCGACTTCAACATATAATCTCGTGTAGTCGGCTATCTGTTTGATTAATATTATGTCTATGGTTTGCGCACTAATGATTTTGTCCAAGTCTTTTACCGAGGCCTTGGAGCAAATATTTCGCCGGCGGCGCTGTTGGTTATAATTACGGTGCGGCGTGTCAATGGAGGTGGGCCATACTATACATATATACACATTATTATATAAAAGGCACAACCGTATAATATTTACGCGCGGTTACAACTAGACCCGAATTAGTCCGAATGGTTGTGGTTTTGTACACTGAAATGAATTAATTTATTTTGATAATGTACCTATACATACCGAACAGTATTTGATCACTCGAACGTCTATTATTAGGGTTTCAGATACGTAGATGAAAATGCAGGCGAGCGTTAACATTATCACCATCGGTTCATCACACTGGAATAAGCCCTGCGGTGGTCACGAAATTCGCATCGGGCTTATACATACATCGACACAAAGGTCCAATACTCAAATCGAATCACGGAATCGTAATAATCACTGTGATTGTAATATATTCGGAGACCGGAGTTTTTAGAATTATTACTTTGGTAATGGTTGTCTTGAAACTTCATTATGTGTGGTTGTAAGTTGTAGGTAGTAGGTATAACTTGTACTCAATCACAGTTAGACCGTAATGTTTTAATTTTTGTAGGTTCAATTAAGTAACAATTTTATTTTTATGTAAAAAAAAAATGAACTTTAAAAATAAACATTTAATAAAGACAATAAACAATAATAAATAAAGATGATAAACGTGCATTGATCGGAATTCAAAGTCCACATAATGACATTTTTGTGTTAATTTCAGACTTCTAACTATTAAGCGGAATCGGTGGCGAACAAAATATAATCAATGGACTATGAATTGAGAGGAAGAGCCGAAGAGAGGTATATAAGTTCAGTTAATAACTTACAAAAATTGGTAAATTTGTTTAGAAACTCAAAAGTTATATAGGTATTTATATCATTGAGTAATAAATTATTTAAAAAATAATTATAGGTGATATAGAATGATAGATATGCTACTTTGTATTGCGTTCATAAACACCACTAATGTCTAATATCAAACATTATTAATTATGGTTGGAAGTGTAATAATTTATAATTATAACATTCTATATGTAATATCGAATATATATATATATACTTTTTTCTAAATAATTATTGGTATACCTAATTTATATATTATACATATAGGTGTAGGTAAATAGCGCTTAAAATTTTAAGGTATTTAAATGCTAGTATAGATATAAGCATTATGCTGTAAAATAAAAGTAACAAGAATTTATAAAAAAAAATATCCTTGTGACTCATTTGACATACTTTATTTGTTATTATAATATACGTATTCGTGTTTCCAAAAAATATAAATCGTACATAAACAAGTTCTAGTAGGACTAGTGGGTTTTCTACGTATTATCACAAAATCTGACTTTAAATAATTTTTAATCAAATTTTCATAATAGTTTATCAGCTCCCAATACACTTACATCGCAATGCGTTAGCTACAACGATCACCTGTATAATATTATTATAAAAAGTAGGGTAAAGAGAATACAGTTAATTAATTATGTATGTAAATTGTATAGGTATACTTATTATATTGGTTAATTTGTCGTATAAACTATCATTTTCAGCTGCAGATAAATTACAACAGGTTCATTTATTATAATATATTATTCGTGTATATGATTAATACGCGTATGATAGTCATGCCTAATAGGTACCTAAGTTAATGATCAAATGTGTAGGAATCCAATTTTTACACTTAACAAAAACTCAACAAATTTACATAAAATATAGGTAGTAATATTTAAAAAGTATTATACAACGAACTATTAAATTACGTATTTTTTTTGTTTTTGTTTTTTTTTTGGAGGGCGGCCTAACCGGGGGATATTTAATTGATGATAAGTATTCATATGAATTAATAATAAAGTATTATTCTTGTATTTTTATATGTTAAGATCATTGGAATATTGTTAACCAATTTATGGAATACCTACTGAATTTCTCGGCCTCATTTTTTTGGATTTTTTTTTTACAAACTAGTGGTATATAAATACACATTTTTCGATACATTTCAAAATTTTTTGAAATTTTGGTCTGCGTATGCTTAGTAAAAACCATTTTTTTTGAATAGCAACACCTATTTTGAACACTATTCGGATAAGTCTATTTTTGATGTATCAACTAAAAGAAAAAAAAATTCAAGTTCAGTAATGTTGATAGAGTATTCTAAAATCTAATTTAAGCTAATTATGTTTATACATTTATATTGATCAATATACAAACATTCACACAAAAAAAAATATATACCTTTATTAAACTAAATCGAACTTTGATTACTAACTATCACAATTAAATAGTAATAACATATAATAAAATGAAAGCAAAAAAATAATTCTCGAAATGTAGGCTCAAATATATATAATAAAAAAATCAACGACTATAATCTACCTATAGATTTACGTATATTTTTAGGTACCTACCTATAGATTAAAATCATTTGTTAATGTATTTTAAACATTTTTTTATTCTATATTTCTATACATTTGTTTTTTAACTTATACATTATAAATTGTTATGTTTTTAGTTCGCAGCCCCGCTAAACGAGGTTGCACCCTACAATGCACAAGTTGAATTTATTATGGACTTATCTGTATTGCACGCAAAAACTGTATGGCGCTCAACGACAATCGATGGATCAAATAATATAATATTAATTTTACTAATGTTATTACAATTATTAATATTTAAATTTTTGTTATTGTCATTATTGATGTTATTGCTGTTATTGAGTACATGTTGTGTCTAGGCCTAAATGGTGCACCCACGCATAATCACCATTTTGTAAAATTCCGTTATGGCTATATATTTTAGATGCCTATTATATTAACATAACTCAAAGTGTTCATATTATAATAATTAAAAAAGAATACGTAGGCATTTTATCATATATCCTTTATTACTCAGTTTTTTTTTATATCCAAATTTTTTTTTGAATCGCAATGTATTGTAGTAAATCAAAAAGACCGTAGCTGCGCAATATATATTTTACATTATTAATTTTTTAATTGTAATTATTATTAATCTTCTTTTTATTTATATGAGATTTACCATTTATATATATTGCGCACACAATCTGAATTAGTAATTACTACGCCCTCTTATGTGTGTATCTGCACACGTACAATGTAGATACATATATACATTAATATAAATATATACGTATAGCTATAGGGGTCTGATGGAACCTATTTATTTCAAATTTAGGTTTATATTTAAATAAATTAAAGCACATTATTTTGAATAAATTAAATAACATTGTAAGAAAACCAAGGACTAAGAAGTGTAGTTGTACTCAGTGGCGGTTCGTGTGCTTTGAAAGTGGGAGGACGATTTAAAATTGCTTATTTGTGGCAAATAATATCGAACACAAATAATATTAATAATAGTTAATTAATTAAATCCATTTGATACATATAGTTTATTATTAATATTATTTAGTTTTTATGTTATGACCACACAAAGTAAAATATAATAAACACGCACAAGTTCGGAATCCATATATCGGGCGATTAAAATCATCGCCCCGACGGTAGTATTAGTATTGTGTTCTTTTTTCTTAGTTTTTGTATTCCCATTAAAATTATGACGAGTGACTTTTAACATCGCCCAAGCATCGCATTCGCTGCTTGTGGGTCCCGGAAAATTGTTATTGGTTATCGATTCTCAAAAGCTACAGAAACTACGGCGTTGAATAATTTATTTTTAAGCTACCACTATCTGATAATGTTTTCATAATATTTATTAGTGTAAATTTAGGAAACACAATTTTTATTTTTGAGTTTTTGACAATATTATACTACAATATAAACTTGAAATTTGATATCAAACTCAAACGATAATGAAGGGAGGCGATCGCCCATATCTACGAGCCGCCAATGAGTTGTAGACTGTAGTGATAATGATGTGAGATTTATTTCATATTTTTAGTTTAATTATATAATTAGTACAATATAAAGAAAATATTTCATGAATAAAAAATAAGAAATTATTTTGAAATACACTTATTTGTCAGTTCAAACAACTTTTCAGCCTATCTTTATAATATATACTTTATTAAATAAAAAACTATCACATATTTATACGTCATACCTATTTGATTCGATTATGAAACATACATTTTCATTAATATTTGTATAACTTTATTATATTAAACTATAATATTTTTTTGTATGAAATTAAATAATCGTCTAATAGACATAGCTACCTATTATATATAATTGCATTGTATTTTTTTAGATTTATTTACTGGAACAACTAGAACTTAATTTAAGTTTATTGATTGTAATCAACACATTTTAATCAGTGCTGTATTTGACTGGCATAATAGGTAACGAAACATTTCGCCATCAGCTTATTACCATTAAACGGGTTACGGAAAATATCCTTATCGTAAAATCTTTGATTATAATAATATTATTTAATTATTATAATAACACCAGTATAAATATTTCGGTTTAAAGAACTTAGTATAAACTATAAATAATATAAGTACCTACTTAAGTTTCACAAGTACTCATCAATTATTTTTCTGAATCGTTCAAAAATATCGCATTATAATGTTACTAACGTATTAATATTAGAAAAAATTGAATGTTGTAAAAACAATTTAATGATAAAATAATACTGTTTCTTTTAAATAAAAATAAATCAAACAAATGGAGTATAAAAAAATTAAAATCCAATTAAATATGTTTTTTAAATTTTTAAAGAAAACATTTATTTAAATATAAAATACAATAATAATAACAATAAAAAAAATACAAGTACACTATAAATACACAATATTAGAAAAAAATGATAAAACTATTTAAATTGTGTATAAATTATAAAACACATAATACAAATAAAATAATAAAAACCCGTTCTGGAAGAAAGTGAATAGTCGACGTCTTATGAAAATAATAAAATATTTATTTAATATTATATAAACATATCATTTCTAAAATAATAGCCCTTAAGAAGGGTAGTTTATTTATTTTGTTATTTGTTTTTGTTAATTTGCAAAAGGTATAATTTATTTTTATATAAAAAAAATATTTTTCATTACATTTAAATCAGTAAAATAGTATATTTTATAAAAAAATATTAAACAGAATAAGCAATTGAATAGGTAGGTTTATGAGTATATTACATTCCTTAAAAAAAATCTAATTAAAATTTTTTATATATATTTTTTATATAATATATTGTTTAGACCGTATCATTAAAGGACCTTAATTTAAGTATATTTTCACAAGACTCCGACCCATCACTTCTCTCCAGGACACATTGTGCATTCGCATAATACGAATAGGTATATATCAATAAAAACAGCATGTACTTAAATACTTGTAAACATGTAACTTATAATAAATAATGAAGATTTGTAACCGTAATTATAGGATCACATTTTGCAGAATGTTGTATCATATTTATCAACATTCTAGCAAGGATGTGATTTTACAACTCCGGCTTAGATTTTGAAGATTTTGCTTGATATATAATTGATACGGCTACAAAAAAAAATATTCTTAAAACATAAAAATTGTTAATAAGTACTATAAACATTACCAATAAACACACAAATTCGTATAAATATGAATACGTATTACCTAGTTATTTATACATAGGTACAATATTATTATAAAATAGGCTTACATTTAGGTATAGTTCAATAATAATGAATGTCGTTTTATAAGTTTATAATCATATTTTTGATTGCTGAATATAGGTTGATAAGATTCCATCATAACAACTATCCAACCCATATTCCGCATTCAAAACTACAATAACGCGACTACGTACATTCATTAGTGATTACTGAATTACTGATTAACATAAAATGCGTTTAAATTACAAAAAAGTAAAGTTTTAGCCGTTTTTATTAATTATTAATTAATAATTATATTGTATGTAATTATATAAAATTATATTTACAACTATAATTTATTATATTATGAAAAAATAATTATTTAAAAAAAAAATTGGCGAGAAATGTCTGCATTGAAACATTTTTAGGGGGGAAAGTTTCCTACTACACCATTAACAATAACAGCCGTAGGGAAAATTGTCTGTTTATCATACAGTAATACTACATTCTCCTCATCGTGGCCACGATATGTGCTAAATTATTGCCGAAGAGATAACGGTTAATCTTTGTATATTTTTATATTTAATGACTAATCACTTTAAAATATCTCGTTGGGTTTTCATTAAAAACGCTTTTAATATTTT
>VUJU01005334.1:0-14190 GCA_009835225.1 Aphis craccivora
ATTTCACCGCGTTGCTAAACTATTTTCCTTTTTATTTATATTATAAATAAATACGATGTACACTCTCTTTATCTTAAACACATTCACACGTTTGTAAAAATTAACGAAATTCGTTGTTTCACCATTGTCGAAGAAACCAAAGTTGGGTTGTAACAATATTTTGAACAAATACAACAGAGTAAAATAAAATATGCTAAACCTCATTTTTACCTATGACATAGCATTTCTGTGCAAAAAGTAATCTGTCGGTGAATATACAATCTTTACAAAAATATGATTTAGTAGTAAAACCCATACCAACATTATTTTAAATACATACAAAAAACAATTTAAATATTTAGTAACTTTTCGATATATTTCAAATTACATATTAATGCCAAACAACATTTTAACTCAACAAAAACAACATTTTTCCTTTTCATGATAAACTCACATTATATTATATAATGCACTTACTTTTTGAACATAGGAAAAAAAATATTAACGATACTCCATCAAACCCTTACTACAACCGATAAACTTTTCTTGTAGTTTAATGATCAGTATATAACTATTATAGTATAATGGATACCTATATCATATGATCTAATAAAGTGCATAGGAAATCGCCAATATAGCGTATATTATGAAAATCGTATTCAATTTTTCAGACGTTAAGTAAATTATTTAGCCATCCAATACGAATGATTTATTTTTGGTTCGTAAGAAAACTATAGCAAACCCCAATATGCTAATAATCCATATCCGTATTTAAATTAACTCATGACCCAGTATAATAATATTTTAAATTATAATATATAAAATGTATTATATACACATATAATGCACAAAATAAAAAGAAAAACCCATACATTCCATACATGATATTATAAATTCATAACATACTATATGGTATATAGTAGGTAGGTACTTTGAATATCTTATTACTTATTATTATTATTCATACGAATGGGTGAAAAGAAATAAATTAATCTCATCGAGTATATGGTATAAAACTCGTTAAAAGTTGCAAAATTACACAACGCGAAGAAGGCTGTATTAAAATAAACAGTGGTATTGTATAATTTAATGGACATATTATGCGGTAAAACGTATACTACACGCGCAATAGTACATTTTATTGTTATGTTGGTTTATTGAAAAAAATAAATTATCGTTTGTTACGATACGCTTGCGAGTTACGTATGCGATAAGTATAATATCGATTTACGGCGTTTGTTTTTTATCACGATATATTCCAATGTGCTATTTACTAATATTTTGCGCATATCAACCATAAAAAAAGATATAAAAAATAAAAAATAAAAACCTTTCTATATGGATAATCAATAAGACTTCGGTTTTGACAGCGATACGATAGAGTAATTCTGGTCTTCTGAAATCGAAAAAATGCGTACTGTACACATAGGTGAAATCTTTTTTTAATTTTTACTACCCCGAAAAATATAAAATACAAAGTAACTTGTTTCATTCATACGTAAGTTTATTATAATGCATACTGTATATACCTATTATTATTAGCTATCAACTTTCACGGGTTTATTGAATAAAACATTTGAGTTTCAGGATTCAACGAAACCGAGTATGCGCCATGGATTTGCTGTACGATTAAAATGTTACCTTATTGCATGCGACGAAATCAATATTATTTCTAAATGATAAGAAGGGTACTTTCCTACCTATATTAACCGAAACAATCACTCGAAAACAATTAATTCAAAAATCGATATTTTTTTATGTAAGTATAGGGAATAACATTCATAAGACGGAATAATTATATGAACACATTATTGGATCATAAACTTGATAAATATTAATTAAAAAGTATAACATATTTTTTATGTTGGTGTATAGTAAATTATTAAATTAACAATCAACAATATAAATGATGTAAGTAATTTAATATAAATAACATTTAATATTGCACAATATTATGAAACATAACTGAAACATTTCTAAAGTAAAATTCATAATGAATACCACAGCATTTTTCTTTTTAATAAAATCGATTTTAATTATAAATAAAGCAACTTAAATTATAACTTATTATTATTTATTTAGTAAAATATAAATTAATGTTATCATAATGACTATTTTATTTTAACGAGAATAATACATCGTATTTTAGATTTTTAGAGCAATGATGAATCTATTTATTTTACAACGATATAGACTTTTTTATTTTTGTGCTCTTTATATATTTCCTAATAAAATACTCTTATTATCAAGTTCGATGGAGGACGAAGGTTTCTATTAGAAAATATAATATAAATAGTATTTTTGGGTTGTAAAAGTTGAAAATTGTCAGTATTTTTAAAATAAAAGGGGAAAAAATTTTAATATCTATAGAAATATTAATATATATTATTATTAAAATATTTGTTTAATAAATTTGATTATGAAAAAAATTTTAATTTTACCTTTTTCAATTCGTTTTTATTATATATTTCTTTAGATATCAATAATTAGCTTAAATAAAAATCAACAATAACTATTCTAAATATTTAAAATGCTTTTATAAATATTTAGTAAAACCTTCAAGTATTTATAATAATTTGTTACAGAAAAACAAAAAAACAAATATCCCTTTCATACTCAAAATCATATTTATTTTATTATCTCTAAAATAGCAACTTCAAAAACATATTATTCTGAACCCCCGGCCACTCCAACATTATCGGAAAAAAATATACCAATAAGTATCCAAAAATGCAATCTGATTGACACAATCATTCCCTATTATGCGTTTTATTTGAATATATACCATAATATTATTGTACATTATTTTTATATTTAACATCAAACGGCGTAATGTATAGGCAATACAGATGCAGTATCCTGTGTTTAATAAAATTGTACTAATCTGAAATAATATCGTAAAATATACTTATTGCAAACTATGATTTTTAATTACCCTAATTAAAAAAGTCAAGTGGCCAATACATAATTACCATTATTCTTACTTTTATTAAAATTCAAGATCTATAGGCAATTGTTGACTGACTGTTGAAGTTGCTTATCGTACGTATTGAAGTACCATTTTGTTAGAATATTTTTATTACTCTATCTATTGTATTTGATATTTAGTGTTAAAAATAGTCTGACTAGTCTGAGTTATATATATATATATAAAAAATGGCATATTTCAAAGAAAATAAAAGTACTATTCACCGGTTAAGTTGGATCAGAAATTATTACCCCAATTAAACGGCCAGTTAAAATAACAGTAAAACCACTTTTTTAAAACCATCGTTTATGATTATAACACAAAATAATTTAAAGTAGGGTTTCTCGTCAAAACCGATAATTAATTTTAAATGAACGTTATCAGTAGCAGCTAATAAGTTAATTTATTATAATCTATAACTCTAAAAATACGTAAAACAGTAAAACGCATACAAAAACGTAATTTTAAAATGTATTCAAATTTATTAGAAAAATATATTTCTTTTGGTTTAAACTATAATATGAGTTTTCATGATAATGTAACTTGTATATAACGTTTTTATTATAAAAGAATAATTTGTAGAAATTAACTAAATGTGCGTTTAATTAATTTTTACATATTTTTAAAAATAATTGTTTGCTTACATGATTGACAATAACAAAAGTTATCAATTATGATAATAAAATTATAGTGATGAGTGATGTTGATACTATGACAGTTTTTACGGTTCATTGATACCTCTCCTACCTCTTAACCATATTATAAGTACATATAAAATGAATATTAAATATGAATAGAGACATATGATAGCTTAATAAACCCTTTAAAAAGTTTATGAAAACGTGTCTGCATTTTATTAAATCTACCTGTATACTGATTGTTTAAGTATATACAGTACTTGACTAGTGGAGAGTAGGAAACCGTGGGTATAATAGTTTATATCTTAACTACATTTCCAGATATTTTACTGTATCCCTATTTTTATGAATTACAGTACATAATATAATGATGCCCTGTTAATGTTTTTTTTTTTTTATAAAATTAACATTACTTATTGTTTTTTAGAAAAAAAAATTGTTTACTAAATAAGTATACGTAACGAAATATCTGATATATCGATTAACCATGGTAATTATTTAATACTTACCATTTGAGTTTGGATATAAACTATAAGGTGATAAGTCATAAAGAAACAGTTACAGAAAAGAAGACTACAAATAATTGTCCTAAAACGTGAGAAGAAAGTGTTTATAGATAAGAATGTTTTTCAGCTTTTCAAATAAATTAGGCATTTATTTGTTAACAAAAAATAGCCTCACAGGCCAGACAACAATTTGAAAAATAATAAATATTACAGCTATTAAGTTTTATACACATAAAAACATATTTTATATCCAAAAAAAAAAAAAATATATATATAATTTACTAAAAAAGTAAAATAATTGAAAATATATTTTTCATATGGATATATATCATAATAGTTCGATCTGTACGAACATATCCAAAGTATTTTTTTTAACTCAATATAATAATATATAACTAAGTTAAAACTGAAAGGTTATAGTTAGTAGTAACCTAGGCTTCTAGGCTCACACTGTCAGTCAAATATTTCTTCAAAACTAAACCTTCAGATATATTTACTTTATATAGTGTTATACACACGTTTATTTTAATATATTAATTATTGAAATAATGAAAACACGTATTTACGAGTATGTAACTATTAAAATAATATTAAATAGTAAAACATTCATATTCGAATATAGAATTAAATTCTATAAGTCTGAGTATGATGAACGATGAAATATAGATCGAAATAAAGGACTATGTATTTTTAATTGTGAATGGAGTGAGGAATATATTAGATTTTTTTTTTTTTTTAAATAGCGTTTATTGAAAATTTACAATCTATACAAGTTGTGTACAATAAGTAAATTAGAGTGAGGGATAACAATTATGGAGCGGTAGAGGGAAGCTCACAGTTGAGCTACCTTTTAATTAGTCTTAAATCTAGTTAGAACTATATAATAGAATTTTAGATAAGGTCTCTGAGCCAATTTCTGTTTAGTCAGCGGGTATTGTTGCCGGGAAGATGTTTTGAGCGAAGATTGGATATTAATTTGTTTGGGTGGCCTTGCATTTTGCGGTCAAGTCTTGAGTAGTATGTAATTGCTGTTTGGTTGATGAATTGGACTTTGAGATCTTGATTTAAAACGGCATTTGTGACATATCAAGGTGCTTTGGTGACCATGCGAAGACATATCAATTGGAAAGCTTCGATTGTCCGAAGGTTTGATGGTTTGCCAGAGCCCCAGAGGGCGATTCCGTATGACCATATTAGTTGAAAATATATTTGATTTACAATTAAATGTGTTTTTTCTTTTTATTATTGAAACTTATTTGAAAAATCAGTATAGTTAGTATTGTTGGTACATACACTACAATTATAGGGATTAGACTATTGGCATGTATATTTTTAATACCTAATTAGAAAAAACCAGAAATAAACATTGGGAAAACAAGATTATTTATATGTAGGTTTTATCAATTTTTAATAAAACTTTCCTGGTTTTTTATTGCAATACTTAAAATAATATTAGAAGATATGCTTACCAAAAATATTACAATGAAATTCTCAAAACATTTAAATTTTAAGCTAGGTACCTAATTTCAGGTTATTTACATAGATTTCGAATGAAACTTTAATAACAATTTAAAATAATATTATAATCATTATTTATTAGTCTCGTATAAATATTTTGTTTTTGGATCTTTGGAAGATAACACTATATCAGTTAAACAATTGATTTAAGAGTATATTATATTTTAAAACCAATTGTTCAACTTACTTTCTAACTAATAAAAACAAAATAATAAAATAATTATCAATATTAATATGAAATATTCTCAGAAATAGAATAGTGGATGACATTTTACACTTTGAATCGCATGAAAATAAATATAGAAATCATGTTTATAAATATCTCGAAAATTATATTTTGTAGAGTGTGTTATACGATATTATATAGTTATATATATATATATAATATACATAGGAAGCTCACAACTTTACAGTTATCACAATAATCGATAGGTTATGGGTATTATTATAACAATGTACCTATGTGTAGTGTGTATATAAATAAAGTACATCAGTACTTGGTTTCAAAATATCATAAAATGCTATAATAAATAAAATGTTATTATAGGTTTCTGCGTCTAAAAATAAATATGTATTAATAAATGTATAGGTACACATTATAACTAAAAAATGAAAAACAGAACGTAAAACGTAATAAAAATATTTGAAGGACTACTTTTTGAACTGAATCCGTTCAAGTCGAGTAACATTAAAAATAGCCATTTTTACGTTAATACTAATCTAAGAAGATTTTTATTAAATCATCATAAAATATCCTAGCATAATAAATATTACTAATAATAATATTTAATTTTAAATATTTTTTTAATGGCTACAGTCATCATCGAACAAACGAGTATAAAAAAACAAATCGTATACATTTACACGAAAGAATTTATGTTTAAATGATTTATTGAATCAACGTAAAGACAATTTTTAGTAAAACTTTTGTTAAATATTTTAATACAACATAAAACTTAAAATGCATATATTTTGACCTAGTAAGTAGTAACCTCCTTTTTACCTTTTTATCTGACATATACAGACGTAAATATGGTAAAAGGATTTTACATAAGTAATTATTTTGATTTTTGAAGAGGAATTTTGTTTTTTCCACAAAAAATGACTAGTCCTTCCATCTGGGGTTATGCAGTATATTATATGTTTTGTCACGATTTTTTTTTTAAGTTTGTGCAATTCTATGATATATTGTATAATGCAATGTAATTTTAAATTGAAACGTATTGATCGATTGATGTATTATTTAAGTATAATATATATGTCAAACTATAAAGTGATGTACCTTTTATAGGCATGCACAAACCTTTTCTAACAGTACCTAGTGGAACTAAAAAAAAACTAATATAATATATTTTTACTTGATATATACATATATATTTTATGTAATTAATAATTATTGATTTTTAATGTTAATACATATGTACACATGTACAATACAATATAATTATACATTTATACTATTGTAGAAATTTACAAAACTACTATTTAGTCTTTACTGAATACGATTCAGATATCCAGGAATCGCAAGAATAAATATTTTAAATGTGTTATGATAATTAGCTACTAGAAATTTATTTTATATATATTATGCTAGTTATTTTAAGTACAGAAATAAGATGAGCAGCTTCTTCCTTCAAGTTTTCGTGTTAAAAAAAATAAAAAAATTCAATAACTTTATTTATAGCTTATTATAGAAAATTTTTATACATAATTTAAACAAAATAGAAAAATCAAAAAAAAAAAAAAATGTATTTCAGTTCTACTAATATATTGAGAAGACCATCAAAAGAATCGAGCTTCACAGTACTTTGAAATTAATTTTTTATTAATTTTTTTAGCACAAAGTTTGAAAAATAATCTTTAATAAGAACGTCTTATAGATACATAAGGAATGTAACAATAATTAATATGACATCTTCAATGTTTTGAAGAAATTACCGAATGTAGTTTCTCTTCTAAAGTAGTTGTTGTATTTTGTCAATTAAAATAAAAATAATTATTGACAACAGGTACTCAAGTATCACCTATACTTTTTTATTTATATTAAATAATGGTGATAATCATTTTACAAAACATGTTTATGTAATTAATTTAGTTTCAATTTTTTCAACATAATTTGTGAAAATTTTAAAATATCTTCCTACCTACATTTGTTTAATATCTTCTTATTCGATTGTTGAGGCTTATTATCTTAGTCCACAGCACACACCTGTGTTCATTGTATTTGTTTATACACATAATATTTGATTGATTCATCCTTATTCCTTATGCATCTTGTTTGATAACAGTTCTTTTTTTTTACTAAATGTTAGTGTTATTATTGTATTTTCTTTGTTATTCACTTATAGTTTACATATTAACTGTATTCATTCGTATAAAATAATATATAATATACTGTTTTAATAAAATATATGTATTAGCTTATATCATACTGTGTAAGATTTCAATGTATAGTAGTCTGTAGAAATTTAAGTTCCTAGGTTATCAATATAAATATGTACTTATTCCAACTTATAATTTTCTTAAACATGGATATTATGGTTTAGTATTAGATAATAATAAGAAAAGAATTATGATAACTTAAAATAAAAAATTTAAATTAATTACCTAAATACTTCTCGCACGTTTATTTATAGGTAATAGGTACCTATAACTATTACTACACTACTTGGTAAAATTCAATATAGTTATATATATATTAAATATTGTATAATGTAATATTATTGTATAATGTATTACTTGTTAGTTATTACTATAGTTGTTGTTTATTTGTTTTCGTGTTAAAATTATTTTATTTTAATATTACTATTTTAAAATATAGGATTTTTTTACCACATTTTCGATGCATACCTAGTTCTTTAAAATGGATCTAATGCTTGGGCTCAGCGACAACAGATGGCGTTAGTAATTCATTTCAATACTAACCTTATTTATTTTTTTTTTTTAATTAAACATTTTCAATATTATTTTAGTTGATCAATTATATTATAATATTTTCTATTTTCAATACATACATTTTAATTATCATTTACATTATTATATTAAATTAATTAACCATTTTAAGTATTAGGTCACTACGGAGATAAGAATTTGAATTTGAATTTCCAACATCACATCTTCCGGCTAGCTACTTCCCTGTTCCTAAATTGTATTTCTCCAGACTTCAGTTGTTCACTTCTGTTTTTCCTTTATCCTACTCAACCACGTCCGTCCATATTTTTCTTAGCTATTATTAGTGCTACGTAAAATAAATTCTTTGTCCATACATTTATTGGCTTATTTATTTTATAATTAATTCTTATTCTCAAATTTCATTAATTTTTGTATTTTTAGAATTTTAATAATTCAATTAACTCTAAAAAACAACTCTAAAACATTTATTATTATTTTACGTTATGTTAAAAAAGTGCAAATAGTTTCATGTTATCCTTGTATTAAGTGAAAATAAAATTTGTATGACAGTAGTATTATGATTTATGAAGTATAAACTTGTTTAAGAAAATTCCTTAACCGTAAAACTTACTTACAATCGTCAAATTTAACTGCTTATCCTCATTTTTCAAATACTTTTAAAATGTAATATCACAATACACTACCTACTAAATTTTGTGACGAGATCACCAGTTTGTATTCTGTGCTGTTTTTCTTTTATTATTGTAATGATTTTATTAAAAGAAATTGGAAAATTTAATTATTAAGTACAATATACCTCCCTAGTTCTTACCTACCTTAATAGACAGTCTAGTAATGGTTTGTGTAGATTTTCAAAGTTTTTTTACTTGTCAATCATTAATCAAATGTAAAGCATATACTTGAAGTACATTCATTACTTGAACTACTGCTTCTTTTACTAGTCAGAATATTCGGTTAATATTTTAATTATCCCAAACATAGACACAAATAAGATGAATACAATTAATTATGATTAAATGTAAATAAAAAATGTGTTTAAAAGGGTAGAGAACAAGTGCAATATCATCACTGTTGAAAATTAGAATACTTACTATTATCAATAAACTAGTGAGGAAACTAAAAATAAATTCCTATTTTCATAATTTTAAGCCAAATTTATAGTATGACGTTTAATATTATATGTGTTACTACAGTGACTGCAGTGTAGTATATTATATTATATTACAATATTACAATATTGTTACGAAAAGGAAACATAATAAGTTACACAAAATAAGTTTTGTGTCACTCCTGTAAAATTTGAATTTCGACGTAGGTTTATGTATTATATATTATGCTATATTAAAATAATTGTTTAAAGCGTACCTATAGTTAAGCAATCGCCCACGGCCCACCTCAGAATGTATATATCTATATAGGATCGACGATGAATCAATTCATTATTATTGTCGAAATATATGAGATGTGACACGGCTCGGATGCTTTGAACGGTTCTGCGGGATTTGAAGTATAGATCACTGCGTTCTAACTACGACTGAGAAACTTAGTCTTGAGAGTCGAGTGGTTAAGAATTTAAGATAGGCTAAACGCATCCAATAATAATAATAATTAATAGAAAAGTAGTCAGTAACAAGCTGATTGGCTGTATGATGATGCGAAAATCCATAATATGTTATTGTTTAATAATCATTATTATAATTGTTATTCATTTAACCACTTTATAACATTATTATCTAAATAATTTATTCCCAGGTGTAAGAATAATGATATTAATGTGAGAAAAAAATTGTGTTTAAGACGTATATTTATGAGAATTTATAAACAGCTTAAATTATTATTATGTTTCGTATGTTTAGTGTATGAGCACTTTATAACATTTTATGGTCGAAATAACTATAAGACAAAGAAACGGCCCCACAATTTGCAAACAACTATCCACGGGGCAGAGCACGAAGGTGATAGCTATTTATAGTGTACTTTTATCATAGTGTAGAATATAGAAGAAGTTCGATTTGGAAAAACAAAATATTAAAAATATGAATATTTTAATAGTTTGAGACTATTTTAATAAAATCACGATCTATACAATTAATTAATTTAAGCCATTTATAATAAAATATTAAAAATCTAATTTTTCTTTTTATTAAAAACAACACGGTACATCGCCTATCATACGAATCCAAATGCGATTTTAAAGAAAGGTAGAAGAATTTTTTTTTATTTATTACCCAAAATGCATTGTATACAACTATCGTTATTATGTTGTTAGTTTAAGGATTTTGTTTTACAAGCCAACATCGACCAAAAGGGTTGAGGGTTTTTAGTGGTATTCAATACAGAACAATAGATAAAAGATAAGTGTTGAAGATGCCGCAACCGTCGTCAACAGGTGTGGCCCTTATTTAGGGTATCGTTAAATCGATAATTGAGATCGATCGTTTTCGATAAAAAAACGAGTTGTTGAGTTTTAATGGTAGTGTATTAAAAAAAAATAAATAAAAAGTGATAAAACTGGTCTAAGACTAGGTACTTGATATCAAAAGTTGCATTCTATTGTCCCAAACAACGGGACAATACTCAATGTTAACTTCAGTCGAGTATTTTTCAAGTGCTCGCGTATAACAATTTCCAAGAGTGTTTTTAATCATATTATTTTTTTTCTTTTTAAAAAGGACGACAGGCTAGTACAATATCATATTGTGAATTGCCGTTGACGCAGTATTTTGTAATCGAATATTATAATATCTACTTTGAGGATTTATGGATTCGCCATGGATTATCAACCCCTACGTTACGTATTACGTGTCCAGAGTTTTCGGGTTTCTGCCATTAGCCGGAGGAGGCAGGGTTATCATAGCATCGCTGTACTCTTTGATATTGTGGATATGTTTGGGCTTGTCCGGAATTTACGTGAACTTGTACCATTTCAAGAAAAACCAAAACGTATTGCCGCAATTCAGTATGCTAACGAAGGTATGTTCCCCATCGTTCTAAATAACAAACGAAGTAACTCTCCACACGCGTATGAACTGATTTCTCTGGAAAGCTAGCTGTTTATTATTTATTATTATTAGAAATATTTTGTTTTATATTTTTTGAAAACTTGAAAACTGAAAATAAACAACATAAATACTTTATTTAAAAACACTTTCATAATCACGATGGGCAGAAATCACAAAAATCGATCTCTACAATCTAAGGTCTAAAACCCCTTTTTATCCTTATAATATTATACGATAGCTTAACCTATTTGTATATAATCACTAACTACTATTATTGATCTGGTAAAACTCATTAATTAAGGAAATAGATTAATAATATTATTGATTGTTATACTAATACATTACAACATGTCTGTTTTTTAATTTAGTTTCATTTTCTATACATATTTACCTAAATTATAATTTTAATTTTCTATTTTCATTTCATTAAATATATTAATGTTTATTATAAATTTGCTACAATATGTGGGTTTTTGTAAAAATCAACATCGAGCATGACTGTCAATATTTCTTAACTTATAAAGTTATAATTTAAATTTTGAATTTTCAAAAAATACAAGTTTTAGATAACATTAATACCTATTTAACAGAGCCATTAATATATAGAAATAGATTGAGTATCGATAGATTTCAAAAGTTTTGTTTATTTTGTTTTTATAACGATCTACAACTAAAATGCAGTATAAACATTTCGGAAAAAGTATCGGAATAGTTGCAAGTTGTTCTTTGAACGATACTTTAGGAATTCAATTTTTAATAATTATTTCAATTAAAACAGTTATATTTTGTTTAAATCCATATCGTTAACAAGTGTGTTTTATGGATTGTGTTTAATACATGTTACATGTATACGATGTAAGATACTATAAAAAAAACTTAATAATGGTGCACAATTAAACTCTCTGTGACTATTATATTTAATTCTAAGGGAGACCGATGATAAATAATAATACTTGTTAATGTGTTTTTATACCTACATTTATATCCGGTAATCATTCACGATAAACATACTATTTATATTTTATATCGATTTGTTAATAAAAAAGTTGTCAAACTTAAAATTCAATTTATTTGATATATTTTTTTTTAAATATTATTTAGTCAAATTTGATTTTACACACACTGTTAAATATTAGAAACATTTCGTTGATGACATAACTGTAAAAACTGTTTCAGGTGATTTTTATCGAAGTGCTAACCAAGTTCATCGTGACCATTTTTAGCACCGTGATTGCAGTGCACATGAGTCAAGGTTATAACCGGCTACTAGAAAAATTCTTCAAATTCGACAATTCGGCGTCGAGTATGCCGTGTCCACCGGATGTGTATATTCAAGCATTCTACTTGTTGTACGCCTTGTTTGTCGGTGCCCATAATTTCATTTGCAGTGTTTATTATACGAGCATCCCTGTGTATATACTACTAGCGTGGAATCTGTTTTGCTCATCAACGACACTGGTGATCGTCCAATACATCGTATACATCCGGATGTTAAGGGATAGGTACAAGTTGGCCAACAACATTTTCAGAAAAAGTAAGCTCGCATATTCAATTGTTTGAAAATGACTATACGATAATACACTAATTAATAGTTATGGGCATACCAGTATCCTTGATTTTTGGTTAACTCAATATAGACATAACTGGTAAGTTAGTATTATGCTATGTAAGACTCTGATATCATATAGTTTTAAATTTTATACTGCAAAATGTTTTACAAAATCTTGATTTTAAAACGCCCACGGATAATAATTAATAATTATTTGATGGTTATATTACTACATCCTAATCTCTTGCTAAAATTCTTAAATTTGCATCAATCTATTTGAATAATTTATGGACAATACAACTTCAAAAATATTTTTACCAATAATTCTATGTAAAATATGCACATACTTTCCTATATTTTTATTTACCAAAGGTTTTTTAGAAGAAGTGTCCTGTGAGTAGCCTACTTAAACCAACCTGCATATTTTTCTATAAGCAGTTTTTCCCACGATGTCATCTTAAGATATTTTAGATAAAAAATATCAAATCTTATTAGATATTATAGTTTATTACCAAACATAAATAAAGGAAAAATATAATATATATGTATTATAATATTATTGTGATATTGATTATACAGGTGCGTTAAATAATTATTTTCCTGATACAAAATACATTCACCCCAAAGAATTGAACAAATTATTTACTGAACTTCGTGAACTGACGGAGGAAGTAAAAATCTATTATGCATATCACGCAATACTTATCATCATCGAAACAGTTATAATACTTGTATCAAGTGTAACATCATTGACAGTTAACTACCTTAACGAGTTGGATACCGAATTCGTCCACAATGGATATTTCATTGGGCACTGTTGCTTGAGATTTATGTTTTTGTTTTATTTGGTTCGAGAAACCCATAACACTATACTCGAAGTAAGCATAATATAATTTGTACCTAGCTTATAGAAAATAAATTACAATTTTAGACTATATTCACAGAATACGATATCGATAGTAAATTGGGTATTTTTACTTTGTTTTCCTTTTATTGCGATCACGGCTTTAATTGTAGCGTAGCCTGAGGGAACTTTTCGTTCATTAAATCGTTTACATTTTTATAGCGAATAATTGCGATAATGCAAAAAAACAATACGCGTGATGGCAGGTGAAGC